>AWOL01S0018425.1:0-37769 GCA_000715115.1 Nicotiana otophora
AGCACTTGTGTATGGACTTCCATCATATTATGTTGGAAGTCCAGTATATTATGCTGGAAGTCTAGTATATTATGCTGGAAGTCCAGTATATTATATTGGAATATTTTTCGAATTTTGAACAGTGTTTTCGTTCAAATTTATCTTTACATGAAAAGTAGCTAAATTTTGATTACTTTTGAAACTGTGACTGTTTTTCACTTACCATTTGTAAATTTGATTATTTTTGAATTTCACTCGTATTTCGAACTAACAAAAAAAGTTTCCTCTTTGTATCATTAAAAATAATAATGTCACGATCGATTAGCTAAACTTAAATATAAATAGTCAAACAAAAATAAAATGATGATTGAAACAAATTATTTTGGTCCCTACGTACATTTTACAAAGAAGAATAAAGATATTGAAGAAGACACGAAAAGGAAAGTGAAACTAATATTTTTTTCCTTTCGTGTCTTTTCATGTAAAATATTTTTAATTTGTGCTTTTTGTAAATAACTTAAGGGAATTTAGGATATTTTAACAAAAATTATATATTGATTTCTTATCAAACACTTATGGCTCGTTTGGCCATAATAAAATTTTCATTTTTTTCGATTTTCTTTTTGAATAAATGTTTGGCTACGAAAATTTTAAATTTCACTTAGTGTTTGTGTTCATGTCCAAACATAACACTAATTTTCAAATACATTTTTATTTAAATTTTTTTTACTTTTGTTTTTTGGAATTTCACAATTTTTATGTCCAAACGCCCTTTTATTAGACTACTTAATTATTTTAAGTATTTTTACCCAAATATGTAACTAGTTACTTATTTTGAAAAATAGTTTCAGTACTTGATGGTTGATGCTATCACAAGTAAAATATTTCGTATTCATCTTACAATATCAATGCGATTACGTGTCAATTTTGGTGAAAGATAAGTTGGAATAAACTATAATAAAATATCTGCAAAACAACAAGTTAATCTAATTAATTATTTAATAAGGTAAGTGGTTGGGATACACGCAGTAAATTCTTTGCTCTTGTTTTATACTCCTACTAGACTAGATGACTATAATCTCGTCTTTCAGTTGTTATATGCTACAAATTAAGTTTGTTTTATCTGAATTTCAATGCCTCCAAAAAATGGAATTTAGATGTTGTACGATGAAATATATATACTACACAAATTAAATTAATAGAGAGTTCTACATATATACCAAATATATATAAAGTTTTCCATACCAAAGTCTCATTTCGACTTATGCCAGTTATTGTTGTGTATATCTGTCAACTTAATATTTCTAATGATTATATATCATTTTTGTAATCTATAAGAGATTATATGAAGTGTATTATTTTGGTATTTTATTAATTGACACATTATATGAAGTGTACAAATATAGGAACTTTTTAAGGAAACATGTTGGTCTCCTTGTATCTTGGCTTACTTTTTAGATTTAAGTTGTCTATATAATTACTCAAAGAATGCAAATTTCTGGCGGACGTCCCGTCGAAAATTTGGTCATCAAAAAGGAATTTTGGATTAAAATATGTCAAAAAAAATTGCATTTTTAGTAGTTAAAGGCATGCCACTAGCATAAAAGTGATAAATATCTAGTAGTTGTTGGTGGTTAAAGGATATATAAAGGAAACATTGGTTTATATTAAAAACCTCTTTTTCTTTCACTTTATTATTAACAAACTTCGCACCATACTTCAAAATCTAGAACTATCGACTTGAAAAGAAAAGTGAAAATAAATTCAATCAATTTTTATAAGTTTGCTCACGAAATACTGATTGAATTTATTTTCACTTTTCTTTTCAAGTCGGTAGTTCTAGATTTTGCACTTGACATTATCGCCAAACCAAATCAAATAATTTAAACTCTACATAAAAAATTTAAACGGCGCAACAAAAGGAGATGAGACAAAAAGAAAAAGGGAAAAAGCCAATATATGGCATATTCATTATCATAATATAATGACAAATAAACTAACATCCCTTAGTTTTATTTCTATAAATAGTTGCATAGATCATTCACGTTTTTCACACCACAATCATAATTAATTTCTCATCTCCTGCGAGTCTGCAACCTACACCAAACAAAGTATCCTTTTCTTATATTGCTTTCTCTCCAAATTCCCCCTAAAAAAAACTTGGTGAGTCTTTAACAGAAAATTAACAAATTTACCAGATTTCATTTCATCCCTTTTACACCTACACTCTTTCAGCAAATATTCCTCTTATTTAAGTGAGTCATCTCCTTTAATTTCCATATTCAATCTCTACATAACGTGCAGGTTTAGAAATCTTTTCCCTCTTGCACATTAATCTCTCTCTCTCTCTCTCTCTCTCACACACACACACAAAAAAAAACCATTTTTGTTCACTTCATCTTCATTTTGGATGAAATATTTTGAAACTTGTAGGATCTTTTTTATGGGTTTGATTAAAAGGGGTGGTAGGTTTTGTTAAATTTCTTTGGTCTGTGAGAATTTATATAGCCGAAATCACTTTATTTCGGATTGAGACATAGCAGCAGTAGTAGTAGTTATACATGGGGATTGGGGAAAGGAAATGGAGATAGTGAGAATCGAATTCACAACTGCGTGAGAGATTCTACCTTATACTATTAGATTATAAACCTTGGTGACGTGGCACGAGATGCGGAGCTAGGATTTCAACCTCATAGTTCTGGATTTTAGTATACGACTTTAAGTTTTAGTGACTGAGTTTTAAATTTAATATTTGTACATATTTAATGAATTTTAAACAACAAATACATTATTTGAGCAAAATCTAATGGATTCATCCGTACCCGTAGTTCGACTTGTGCCTCCGCCCTTGTGTAGTACTGTCTTGATGCATTGGCAAAATTATATTATTTATATTATATTATTTGTCTGAAATGTAATGTAAGGCTATGTATAATAGATCCTTGTAGTCCGGCCCTTCCCCGGACCCCGCGCATAGCGGGAGCTTAGTGCACCGAACTGTCCTGTTTTATATAGCGAAATTCCTGATTTCGCCACTGTCTTGACGTATCCTTTATTGGTTTTTTTCTTAGAGCAACTCGGAGAGTGAAATCTAGAAGAAAGTATAAAAATGTGGAAGTTGAAGATTGCAGAAGGACAAGATGGACCATATTTGTACAGCACAAACAACTACGTAGGACGTCAAACGTGGGAGTTCGATCCAAATGCAGGAACACAAGAAGAACGAAAGGAGATCGAAGAGGCTCGTCAACAATTTTGGAATAATCGGTATAAAGTAAAGCCAAGTGGAGATCTTCTTTGGCGAATGCAGGTAAATAGTCCGACATTTAAATCAGCCCAATAAATACATAACGCGTATCTTAACATATATAGTTATCACTAAATTAATAGATTTATGAGCAAATATGGTTCCCAAGTTAACAGGTTAGTGTAATCTTATTTATCACTACTAAACAAATAAGAATTAGCGACGAACAAATTCTGTAGTCAAAGAGAAAAATTCATCGTTAATTTAGCGTCAAATTAGCGGTTAATTATCAAGAAATTTTATTACCTACAAACGATTTAACAATATACTATCGGCGAAGTTCGTAGTTAATTCTTTTTTTTATAGTATTATATGTGCAATGTTTGAGTTGAAATTTTGTTTTCTGAAACATTCTGGCTTTAGTACCCTAGTGGTTCTCCAAAATAACAACACACTTGTGAAAGACTTTTAACAAATTCATTTTAATAGTATATTGAGTTCAACTCGTAACACTACGGTTTGAAATATGGTCATAAGAATAATGAACAAAATTTAAAAAATTAAAGTCACGTTGTTAATCATATAATATTATTGCTTCTTTTGCCGAATACAAGAAAAATATTTAAAAAACGATAGAACAAGGAGTTTTATGAATAATTGATAAAGCTCACTAAAAAAACAAGCTGACAAATTAAAGGGTAAAAGACAAAATTGAACATCACAAAGGAAAGTTATAGTGCTGTTTGATATTATATCATCGAATGTTTGACTTGATATTTAAGTCAATATTTAATAAATTTAGTTGGAATGTAAATTATCTTCTCTTCGCTTTCTCAACAAATTATGAGTATTTATTTGTCTTGCTTCAAGTATTTATTTTTTGAGTATATTCCATGTCCAATCAAAATAGCACCATATAACTTGAAAGGGGAATTTCACTTTTAATCCCTCAATTATCAACAAATTCTAATTTTGGTCCTGATGATATTTGGTTAAGCAAATTTAGCCTTCAGTTAAACGAGTGATGCTTTACAAACTTAGGGAATTATATAGCATTACATAATTTGACTACCCATACGTGTTACTCCCTCTGTCCAAATTTATATCGCGGAACTTGAATTTCGAGAACCAGACATCTTAATTTTGATGGTGAATTTGAACATAGAATCTTTAAGTTTTTAGAAGCAAAATTTATATATTTGAAAATAACGTAAAAGTAATATAAGTCCCAATATTTAATAATTCAAGATATGTAAAAGATAAAAAAATCTCGCAAAAAGGTAAAAATTAATTTAATTCTCGAAATCTGAACCCCACTACAGACAGAGGAAGTACATGTTAAGTCTATACTGTTAAGGCAATACAATAACAACATACCCAATATTATCTCATAACATTGGGTATGAGGAGGGTAATGTGTACGCATAGTTTACCCCTACCTTTTGAGAATAAAGAGGTTATTTTTAATAGATCCTCAGCTCAGAAAAATATAAGCAACATATTGATAAAAATATAGATAAGAAGAGACAGTACCAAAAAAATATTTAAAAGCAGAATAAAAATAATAAGACAGCAAGATGATCAACTATCGGAGAAAACAAGGGTTAGTCATGGAAACCTACCGACCAAGAAAGCAAACTCTGCTACCCTAATTTCTCGACGTCCGTATCTTTCTTCAAGGGTCATGTACTGCTTCAACTAAACAATACTGTTAAGGCAATATGTTCTTAAAATAATCTAAATGTCACATTTTTTCTATGTATGCAGTTTCTTCGAGACAAGAATTTCAAACAAACAATTCCAGCAGTAAAAGTAGAAGAAGGGGAAGAAATTAGCCATGAAGTTGCCACAGCCGCACTGGGTAGAGCTGTTCATTTCTTTTCAGCATTACAGGCTAGTGATGGTCATTGGCCTGCTGAAAATGCTGGTCCTTTATTCTTTCTTCCACCTTTGGTATGTTTTTATTTAGACTTATTTATTACTGACAGTGTAAAAGAACTTTTATATCGTCGTGTATTTTAACTTATTGTAACATGTTACTTTTTCCACGTCACAAAAAATGCAGGTTATGTGTATGTATATCACCGGTCATCTTAATACTGTATTCCCAGCTGAACATCGGAAGGAAATTCTTCGGTATATATACTGTCACCAGGTACTTGACTAAATGTTTCAATGAATACTATGTTATTCTACCAAAGTTTGTTTTGCAGATTCCTAAATAATTTAACTTATATAAGCTGACGTTATAAAAAGTTTTACACTTTAGACAATATTCACTTGTCGGTGCATAAAAGTTAAACTCATTTCTGAATTACTAACGGCCTTATGTATTATTCAGAATGAAGATGGTGGGTGGGGTTTGCACATAGAAGGTCATAGTACCATGTTCTGTACATCACTGAGTTACATATGCATGAGGATCCTTGGCGAAGGACCGGATGGTGGTGAAAACAATGCCTGTGCTAGAGCAAGGAAATGGATTCTTGATCATGGTAGTGTCACCGCGATTCCTTCATGGGGTAAAACATGGCTCTCGGTATGATTATCCTAATAACTCTTTTAGAGTATTATAAATTAGAGATTTAGCTTATTTACACTTAGCGTGTACACACTTTTTTTAACACTATTAGTGTATTTTAACCTGTTGTAATTTGCCTTATCTTATAAGTTACGGATTCCTACTTATTGTAGAATGTTCCATGTCGTTATATTTATTATAAATTGGGGTGTGACTCTTTCCCAGACCCTGTATGAACATGAGATGCTTTGTGCACTGGAATTAACTTATATAATACATGATGGTCTGCAAAATTTCACACTATTAGTTTATTTTAACTTGTTGTCGCAAGTAACCTGCATCTATTCCTACGCTACTAATCCCACTTATTGCGGATAGTTAAGTTTAGTTATCGTTATGTGACCTGATAGTGTAAAGTTCTTTTACACAATTATTATGTAGATGTTACACTCAGTAAATTGTATCATTCCTATTGTCAAGTGAACCTTCAACTGTCATGTATATATGCCTTCTTTTTGCTGAGAAACTTCCCTTATTTCATAGATTCTTGGAGTTTTTGAGTGGTTAGGAACCAACCCAATGCCCCCTGAGTTTTGGATTCTTCCATCTTTTCTTCCCGTGCATCCAGGTTGGTCAATCACTTTATTCCTCATGCATAATTCGTACACATCCTAAAAATTTTAGTTCCTGTTGTTGTAGATATTAATTTTCAGGATTTGCTATGCAACATTTCGATCTACCTCGTATTTTGACTCAATTTAAATGCAGCAAAAATGTGGTGTTACTGTCGAATGGTCTACATGCCAATGTCTTATCTATATGGGAAGAGGTTTGTTGGTTCAATCACACCTCTTATTTTGCAACTGAGGGAAGAGTTATATGATCAACCATATGATGAAATTAATTGGAGAAAAGTACGCCATGTATGTGCTAAGGTAAAAAAAGTTATCAGTATTGAAGTTAATATGTAAATAAACATCCCTTTTAGAAATGCTAAAACACATACTTGTTGCAGGAGGATCTCTACTACCCTCATCCCTTGGTTCAAGATTTGATGTGGGACAGTCTCTACATATGTACCGAGCCTTTATTGACTCGCTGGCCTGTCAACAAGCTGAGAAATAAAGCTCTTGAAGTTACCATGAAACACATACACTATGAAGATGAGAATAGTAGATACATCACCATTGGATGTGTCGAAAAAGTATGGCAACTGAGTCATTTTGAACAGATTGCATATATGTATTTTCTTAATGAATTCAATTGTTAGACACTGATGTAACACTTTGGATGGTGTAGGTATTGTGCATGCTTGCTTGTTGGGTTGAGGATCCCAACGGCGATTATTTCAAAAAACATCTTGCTAGAATCCCAGATTATTTATGGGTAGCTGAAGATGGAATGAAAATGCAGGTTGGTAGATCTGAATTATACTATTTCGTAAACCGTAATGAGTTAAAATAGGATCTCTTTTACACTTAACGCGTGTTTGCAAAATAAAAAATCTAGTCTCCTTTTTTTCTTTTTTTAATTGATGCAAAGAATGTTTGCTGAAATATCCGACTGTTTGTTGTTGAATTGCAGAGTTTTGGTAGTCAAGAATGGGATACTGGTTTTGCTATTCAAGCTCTATTAGCCAGTGAGATGAATGATGAGATAGCAGACACTCTTAAAAGAGGACACAACTTTATAAAAGAATCACAGGTTTGGATGTTTAAATCATGAACACCTGTTCTTTGTATTCGACTGTTCTCTCAAATAATGGTTCCTTTTCAGCTAAGCCTTATTAAAGTAAGTTACTTCTTGCAGGTGAAGGACAATCCTTCTGGTGATTTTAAATCAATGTATCGGCATATTTCAAAAGGATCGTGGACATTTTCAGATCAAGATCATGGATGGCAAGTCTCTGATTGCACTGCCGAAGCACTAAAGGTATCTAACTTTTCCATGAAATAAAATTTCCACTTCTTGTAATTGCAGAAAAATGATAAGATAATGCTAGTAAATTTGCCTGAACTCTTCTTTCTTTTGTTTCTCTAGTGCTGCCTTTTCTTCTCTACAATGCCCCCTGAATTAGTTGGTGAGGCAATGGAACCTCGGCGACTGTATGACACGGTGAATGTTATTCTTTCCTTACAGGTAAAAATGTGTCCTGAAATTATTAGTCATTTAATCTGAAGTTGTTTTCTGTTTTTAACAGTAAATCATAAGATCCATTTTAAATAAAACTGCAGAGTAAAAATGGAGGCTTAGCAGCGTGGGAGCCTGCGGGGGCCTCAGAGTATTTGGAGGTAACTTTTCTGCCAAGTAAAATAATCTTTATATTTGAGTTTGAGATTCACGACATAGGAATTTCTATCTCCATGCTTTATTTCAAGGTTGTTCAAAGCCTTCAACTTGTTCTATTGTCTTCCACAACGTTGAATAATTAACTTTCTTGTTCTGTTTTATTCACTGACAGTTGCTCAATCCTACTGAATTTTTTGCGGACATTGTGATTGAGCACGAGTAAGTGTACTTTCTCTAGTTCCCCTCTTTCCCTTTTCCCTTGTTAGTCTCCATTTTACATTACACTGATTAAATGTCAATCCAGGTACGTCGAGTGTACTGCCTCATCAATTCAAGCTCTTGTTCTGTTTAAGAAGCTGTACCCTGGACACCGAACAAAAGAGATAGACAATTTCATTGCTAATGCTGTTAAATATCTTGAAGATGTACAGATGCCTGATGGTTCATGGTATATTACATTTTTCTTCCGAAAACCCTTGAACTTACAACATATAGAGGGTGTTTGGCTAAGCTTATAAGCTGGTCAAACTTATGATTACCTTTTGGCTTATCTACGCGTTTGGTAAACACCCAAAGTGCTTATAAGCTAAAAACAGTCATAAGTCATAAGTTGGTCACCCCCAACTTATGACTTTTCAGCTTATAAGCACTTTTAGTTTGACCAAGATTTTTACTAGTTTATCCTTAGTAATATTTTTTAATTCACAAAATATTTTTCCCAAAATAAATTTCCTAACTTTCTCTTCATTCCATATTTGTTGTTCATCCTTTTCATTACAAAGAAATTTTTTAATTCATAATCTTTTGTAAAGTTTTTAAGGATATTTTTGCCATTTTAATAAAAGAACAGCTTATCAGCACTTTTCTACCAAACATATCAACTGCTTATTATCAGTTTCGGCACGGCTATCTAAACACGTAAATACTTATTTAAAAAATCAGTTTCAGCACTTCAAACTTATCAGCTATTTACAATCAGCTAATCCAAACGGGCTCATAGTTCGATAACATATGACACGAGTAATCATATTAACAGGTATGGTAACTGGGGTGTGTGCTTCACATATGGTTCATGGTTTGCTCTTGGAGGACTTGCTGCAGCAGGCAAGAGTTACAGCAACTGTGCAGCTGTTCGTAAAGGCGTTGAATTTCTGTTACAAACACAAAGGTCTGATGGTGGTTGGGGCGAAAGCTACCGTTCTTGCCCAGACAAGGTAATGTAAAAGCAAAAACGCTAACTACAACTACGTACGTCTCAATCTTTACGTAGTTAGGGTCGGCCATATGAATTCTCAATAATCATACCGGTCCATTTTGGAACCCTTTCATGACAACATTCAATAATTTAGAACAAGTTTTCTAACATTGGAGGTTTTCTACATTTTCTATTAACACGCTTACCCTGTGGAAAAGACAACTGTGACTCAACTTTGTATTTGATCAAAACAGGTATATAGAGAACTTGAAACAGATAACTCAAATCTTGTACAAACTGCATGGGCATTGATGGGATTGATTCACTCTGGCCAGGTAAACTCCTTGTTACTACTAATAAATGCTAATTTATTCCAAAATCATAGTAAAACATTTTCTTCTTCAAAAGTAATTTACCAACTTTCCCATTTTTACAGGTTGGCAGAGATCCAAGGCCCCTCCACCACGCAGCAAGGCTGTTGATTAATTCTCAAATGGAAGATGGTGACTTCCCACAGCAGGTAATTAGTCTACAAATTACAAGCTTAAACAAAGGAGAAAAGTCGTCACCAAAGGCCCTCGGGGATTTCTCGAATATTAAACAACAACAACAACTAAAAAACCAGTATAGTCCCACAAGTGGGATCTGGGAGGGTAAATAGTACGCAGACCTTACTCCTACGGTGAATATAGAGAGACTGTTTCTAGTAGACCCTTGGCACGAGGAAAAATGAGAATAGAGCAGTAGCAACAAGCAGTAACGAGAACAAGATAAAAGAAAACAAGGCAAAAAGAACAACATGTAGTGATAGAAATCTACAATATTAGAATACAAGACTGCCACTAATAACATCAGAATTGTCCGGAAACACACTCAACTACCTACTAACCTACAACCTTAATCCTCGACCTCCGCACCTCCTATCAAGGGTCATGTTAAAACAAAGTCATCTTGTCTAATCACCTCTTCCCAATACTTTTTTGGCCTACATCTACCTCTCATAAGACCCACCAAATCCTTACGGGGGCATCCGTGCTTCTAATTTCTCGATTATTAAAAAATATTGGTCTTATCGAAATATTATCTGATTTGTGTTTAATATATATGTGCAGGAAATTACTGGTGTTTTCATGAAGAATTGCATGTTACACTATGCAGCATACAGAAATATATATCCATTATGGGGTTTGGCTGAATACCGCAAAAATGTCCTATCACCGTTACAAAACAACTAAATAATTTGACTGCAGCCTTCTTCAAAAAGAGAGAGAGATGACAGAAATCTGCTTAATAGAATATAGTTTGGTCCTTATTGTTTACCCCCAAAAGAATGTATTTTATTGTTTGTTGTGTTAATATAAGTGATGTAAATAAAATAAAAAAATCATAGCCTAAGCTACAATTATTAGTTTGTATGCATAATTTGTGAATAAAGGAAATTATAAAGGAAAAAAAAGAAAGTTGCCTTGCTCTTGTTTCATTCATTCCCCCTCCCTCTTTTCTGCTTCAAATTTTTCCCTTCTATGTTTTGCTCAAAATTAGGTTAATTAAGCCCACCTCTTACTACTATTATTTAGTACATTAGTAATAATGTACTACTAGCAGCGGCAAACGGGCGGGTCAGGTCGAATATAAGCTGGTCGAAAACTGGTAATGCAAAAATAGATAAATTAACCGACCCAACTCATATTTAATACGGATAAAAAATGAGTTAACCGACGGATAATATGGGTAACCATATGTGTAACCATATTATCCATAACTTTTTGAATATGATCACTTTTGAGAGAATTCCTAGTCTCCCAAGCTTCAGGAACCCCCAATTTGAGTCTTTACAAATGTAAAAGTTAAAACCCATTAGTTATCCATTGGTTATCTGTTTTCTAAGTGTATAATATGATTCTTATCTATGTTTGACCCGTTTCTAAAAAGTTCATTATCCAACCCATTTTTTAACGATAATATAGATGGATAATTGTTTTTTTTAATCCAATTTGCCACCACTATGCACTACTTTAGCATCTCTTCATATTCTATATACTTTAGTTGGTTAAAATGTAGATGCTGCAATATTCAATAGATTGTAATATAAATCTGTATAATCACCATTTTCACTTTATAATTTGCATATCCGATTCTTGTTGCTAGTGATAGATTTCGAGTAAGAACAAGCTGCACTAAAAGCAACAAACTTAAGACTGCAAACATGAAACAACTACTCAAAATCAAGAAACTAATAAAGTTTATACTTCCATGAAGTCATCAACCTGAACTGGAAGCTGAGTTTGAACAGCGATGACGTGATGAGGGGCAAGAGGCCCCGACATTCCGGTGGTTTCAGTGTTACCTCATCCGGAGGCCGGAATCATTCTAGGAGAGGCCATTCTAGCAGGCCAGTTCCCTCAACATGATCATTCACAAACATCACAGTCACGAATAAATTGTTGAATTTTTTTCCTCAAAAGGGCAGCCCGGTGCACTAAGTTCCCGCTCTGCGCGGGGTCCAGGGAAGTGCCTGACCACAAGAGTCTATTGTACGCAATCTTACCTGTATTTCTGCAAGAGGCTATTTACACGGTTGTTTGAACCTTTTTCCTCAAACCCTTGCAATAAAAGTTTGTCTGAATACGATGAAGTGTCTTATGAAGATTTTCTTGGTTGCTACTATGGAATTGTTCAATAATCACCTTTAATGAGGGAGATTCCTCGTCAAGATAAATACGTCGTTTGAAATACAACACTCTATCTCGAAAACTCCAGGAACCAATAGCTTCACCATCTTGTACTAAGCAAACCAAATGTTGGATGTTGGGGCTAGTCGAATGTTCTTCCTTAATTGTTTCTAGCCACCCTGGAACTAGTAAAGTAATGACCTTCAAATTACCATCAACATCAGAATTTCTTAGCAAAAGTGCATCAGCCGCGATATTTTCTTTCCCTTATTCTTGCATTCTTTTTGATCATTTGTGCAAGATGATTAGCTATCTTTCCATAGTGTTGAATGAATTTCCTGTAATCACCACAAAGTCCCAAAAACTCCCTCATTGGTTAGGAGCTGTTGGTTTTGGCCATTTGGTGATAGCTTTAATTTTTCAGGATCCACTGCAACACTATTGTTAGATGCAATATGACCAAGATACTTAACTGACCTCAAGCTAAAATGACTTTTTTTGGGGGGTTGACAAACAACTTATGAGTTCTTACAAGTGAGAAAATAGTTTCCAAATGCTTTAAATAATCCTCCAAACATGTATTATAAATAAGAACTTCGTCAAAGAAAACCAAAATAAATTTTCGGAGATGATGTTTGAAATACCTCATTGATAAGAGAGTGGAAAGTAGATGAAGCATTTGTAATGCGGCATAACATCACCAAGAATTCATAATATCCTGTTTTCTCGATGTCAGAGGGATGAACTAATTTGACCTGGTGATCATTGCTTGTGCAAATATTCAACTTTGAAAAAAATTGTGCTCTGTGCAACTCGTCTATTAGTTCATCAATAACATAAATGAGAAATTTTGTCTTTAATTGTGACTCGGTTTAATGCACGATAATCAACACACATCCTCATTTCCACAAGGCTGAGAAAGAAAAAGAAGTGTCTATATATCTAGTGCGTGGAACTTTATGAAAAAAGAAAAATAAGAATCTTTCTTCAATACTATATCAACCATTATTTATACAAAAATAAAAAAGGCAATGTTCGGATAAAGAACGTTGCGTATTAAAAGCATCAAAAATTCAAAAATTAAAAAACTGATAAAATTCCATTTGGTTTTTATTTTGTAGCCCAACTAATTCGGATTCGTGCCAGAAAGTACCACTTTGAGGGGTAAAGCGCTCCTTATTAAATACACTTTATTCTAAAAAATCGAACCTGAAATTACTGGTTAAAGATATATGATACTTATTAGGAAATTTTACCTCCTATAGCAAAGGTATACACTCAATTTATTATAAACCAAAATTATTTTAAAATATTATTTTCTATAGCTACCTTTTATATTTTAGAGCAAAATAAGTATTTTATGGTATATACTAACATTGAGGCATGAAATACGTTATTTATGTTTTTCCTCTCTTAGATAGCTGGACATACCTATTTTTAAGGGATTGTCGTTACTGTATTCATGAATACATTGCGCGAATACATGTGAATACATACGCCTACAGCTGTATTCATGAATACAGCAACACGAATACATGTGAATACATGCGCGTACAGCTGGACTGCCCTGATTTTAGGCATTTTTTGCTGTTGTATTCATGAATACATGGCATGAATACATGTGAATACATGCGCGTACAGCTGGACTGCCCTAATTTTAGGCGTTTTTTACTGTTGTATTCATGAATACATGGCGCGAACGTACAACTGGACTGCCCTGATTTTAGGTGCTTTTTACTGCTGCGAATACATGTGAATACATGCGCGTACAGCTGGACTGCCCTCATGTTAGGCATTTTTTACTGGTGTATTCATGAATACATGGTGCGAATACATGTGAATACATGCGCGTACAACTGAACTGCCCTAATTTTAGGCGCTTTTTATTATTGTATTCATAAATACAACAACGTAAATACATGTGAATACATGCGCGTACATGATGTGTGGCTATAATTTTATAGTTTAGCACATTATTCGCCTTGCATTTTATATGATTTAATGATAAATTACACTTTATTTGCATGTAATGGAGTCTATTTTATGTGTAGGTGAATTGGAGATGAAAGTAGAGCAAAAGGAATAATTAAAGTCTAAAGTGTGCTCGAAAACAGTTGAAAAGAAGAAAGAAAGAAAGAAGTGAGCAGTCGACAAATGAAAAGCTGGCGAAGCCAGACCTAGAGCAGGCGTTATAGCAGGCTGGGCGAGCCCTTTAACTCGTGTGGGATTTGGCGATGCCAGGACTGGAGCTAGCTCAAGCAGGCATTATACCTCGCGACACCAGGCCTGGGGAGAGCTTAAGCTGGCATTATGCCTCGCGAGGCCAAGTCTGAGGCACGCACATTCCGAGCTTTGAAGACTTATTTCGTCTCCTGGTTTGATTAGGACTTGGCTTACGCATTTAGGTCTTTTCCTACACATATAAATAGACCTAAAAATACCATTTTTGGGAGTTTTGCAACCGGGAGACACGGATAGCTCGTGAAACAACCGTTGGGAGTTAGAATCGTTGATTTCTATATCCTGTCATCTTTACTTGTAATTTAATTATGCAAAACATCTGGGATATTGTTACTATGAGTATGAGTAGCTAATCTCCTAATCTAAGATTTTGATGGAACCTATTAAAGGATGATTTTCTTGTTACGTTAATATAGATTTGCCGTATTATTTTCTCTGTTTGTTCAACTATAATAATATTGTGGTTGATTGAAGGGTCCCTAATTGGCTGTGCTTATTTAGTATGTATTACTCGAGAGAGAGTGCATATTTAGGTAGTTGTTGAACAGCATCACTCCTAACGTATATGAGGGGTCAATACGAAGGGTTTAAAGGTGCGATTAGGATAATGAAACCTTAGTGCGATCTAAGTGAGCCGTACTTAATGCCAGCTAGCGTAATTCGGGAGAATATGTCTAGTAAATTGTGGTAATTATTCGGGAGAGAGTTACGACAGTCAGAGTGCTCATGATCGATAGAGAAGACTTAGGCAAATTTATAGGCAACGTAGCGGAAAAGATTCCGACAATAGGGAAAATCACAACATTAGATCATTTCAATTCTTGTCTACAACCCGTTAGTAGTTAGTTATTAATTGTTGCATTTTCATTACGTAATATTTAGTTAGTAAACATCCAAATTATTACTTAAATATTTCTGAAGATTGATTGCGTGAGTTCGTGCGAGTCTAGTAGTTGTGTTTGATAGGTTAATTCCCTGTGGGATTCGACTCCGGACTTATTAGCCGGAATATATTTGCAACGACCACTTAGTCCTTTTTATAAGGCATATTTGGGCATGATCAAATTTTGGCACCGTTGCCGGAAAATTAATGGTGTTATTAATTACAGCTAAAAAAGTGCTAGAATACTTAGTGTAGTCAATTTTCTTCATTTTAAACTAAATACATTGAAATTCTAACGTTTTTAGTCTTGGGTGTTACAGGTACATGCCTAGAAACTCCTCAAGAACTAGTGAATTATTTGAAGCATTATCAGATCCTGAGAAAGTTTTTAAGGTACTGAATCGTGCAAACAAGAAGAACAAACAGCAACAGAACTTAACAAAACAAATCGAACCAGACATGGATGACGTAATAGAAAGTCCAAACAACAGAAATAATGCGAATGGCCCGAACAATCAGAGTGTGGCGTCTCTTGTACCAGAAGCAGCATTATATGATTGGGCACAACCCACAACTGACAATCTGGCAATCGCAATCGCAGTCCCTCAGATATAAGAGGAATCGTTTCAAATCACAAACAACATGCTACATTTGTTGCAGAACAAGGGACTGTTCTCAGGGTCATACATTGAAGATCCTCGGCAGCATCTAAAGAATTTCCTGTCGATATGTGTTACGCAAAGGCAACCTAATGTGATACCGGAAGCAATAAAGCTGTTATTGTTTCCATTCTCAGTGACAGAAGAAGCTCAGACTTGGCTTAATTCACTCCCCATAAATTCCATCACTACTTGGGAGGAATTAGTCAAGCAATTTTTAAACAAGTTCTACCCACCCAATAAAACTGCCAAACAAATTGAAGATATATTGAACTTCAGGCAGAGACCGACAGAATCACTACAAGAAACGTGGAAGAGGTTCAAGGGTATGCTGGTTTAAGTGTCCACATCATGGCATTCCATATCATATGTTGGGGCAGAGGTTCTATATGGGACTGGCAGATGGCTTAAAGGCCAATGTTGATGCTTCAGCAGGTGGAGCATTTTTTAGCAAAACATTCAGAGAATGCAAGATCCTACTTGATAAGATGTCCCAAAACTCAGGATGGATGACAAGAGACTCTACGATCACTCCTGTAGTTCACTCAGTGGCTTTGGATCCATACAATTCCATAGCTGAAAATATGGCCACTCTAATGATGCAAATGACCCTCACCAAAAAGATCAATGAATCAGGACAGAAGCAGCATGTACACATAGTTGACGCAACTAATGAGGGCTTATGTACACCATGCATTAACCAACCTTATGTATGCTCGTAGAGTGCGGAAGGTGACAACCAGCACTATCAGGAAGATATGAACTATGTAGCCAACTATTGGGGACAGAGGCAAGGTGGTCAGAATTGGGGATAACAGAATCAATAATATAGACTAGCATAACAGCAGTACAATAATAGGAACAATCCTGGAGCTATGCGACCACAGGGTCAAGTGGTGCCTTACCAAAGGCAACAGGGTTACAACCAGCAAAATCAGCAGCTGGCTTATCAACAACCTCAACAACAACAGATTGTGAGACAAGATGATGGGTTTGGTAAACTTAAGGGAATGTTGGACAGCAACAACAGAATGCTGCAACAACTGATTGGGTCCACTGGAAAAATACAAGAGAGAGTGGGCTCACATGAATCAGCGATAAAGGGTATTGAGATTCAATTAGGACAGATTTCTATGGCTTTAAACAATCGTCCCCAAGGGACGTTACCTGTGGACACACAAGTCAATCCAAAAGATCAGGGTCCGAAACAGCTTATGGAAGTAAGTCTACGAAATGGTAGAGACCTAGATCTGGAGCAAGAGATTGCTCGCAAAAGCCGACCTACTGAAACACTTGTGCCAGTACCCATTGAGATAGATGATTCAACAGGGTTAACTGAAGTGACGATACGACATGCACAAAAGAGCACAAGCAAAGAAAAAGAGGTTGCGAGGAGACTGAGGTAGCATAAGAAACGACAGCAGAAGCAGTGCCTGAGCAAGAAAAAACTCAAATCACAGGAAAGAAGCGACCTCCAGCACCATTCCCGTAGAGATTGGCCAAATATCAGAAGGATGAGCAATATAAGAAATTCATGGAGATGTTGAAACAAATACAGGTGAACATTCCACTGATTGATGTATTGCGGGAGATGCCTAGGTATGCCAAAATGATGAAAGATTTAAGCTCTCACAAATTCGACTTCCAAGACCTGTCCACTGTTATATCGACACAGACTTGTAGTGCAGTCGTGACGAGACCCATAACTGAGAAATTGTCAGACCCAAGGAGTTTCACAATCCCATGCACGATAGGCAACTATGCTTTTGCTAAAGCATTGTGTGATTTGGGGGGCAAGCATAAACCTGATGCCCTTGGCTATCTACAAAAGGTTAGGCATTGGAAGAGCTAGACACACGTCCATGTTACTATAGCTAGCCGACCGGACAGTGAAGAGGCCCTCTGGTATTCTTGATGATATATATTAGTACAGATTGGGAAGTTTGTGTTCCCAGCATATTTTGTCATTCTAGACTGTCGGGTTGACGAAGAGTTTCCCATAATTTTGGGAAGACCATTCTTGGCCACTGGGAGAGCTTTAATTGACCGTGAAACTAGAGAGCTCAAAATGAGACTAAATGATGAAGAAATAACATTCAACGTGCAGAAATCTATGCGGCGACCAAGTGAATTTGCTAACTGCTCTCTAATAGAAGCCATGGATGTAATTTTGGAGGAGGAAGATGGGACCTTGAACGCTAAAGACCCTCTAGTAGCCTATCTCATGAACTTAGATGAAGTAAATGTAGAGGATTTGGCGGAGTGGGTGCTGGCTCTTGAAAGCCAAGGGTTTTGGAAAAGAGAGCTCGAATTTGAGCATTTACACTTAGAAGAAAGAAACATTCCTCCAGCTAAGCCATCGATAGAAGAGCCACCAAAGTTGGAACTGAAGCCGCTACCACCTCACCTCAGGTATGCTTTCTTGGGACCTAACTCAACTTTACCTGTTATTATCTCATCTTGTTTGTTAGATGTGCAGAAAGAACAACTTTTGCAGGTATTGAGTGAGTACAAAACTGCAATTGGTTGGACCATTGCAGACATTAAGGGTATCGGCCCGACCTTCTGTATGCATAAGATTCTACTTGAAGATGGCGACAAACCTTCCAGAGAACATCAAAGAAGGCTGAACCCCAACATGAAGGAAGTTGTGAAAAAGGAGGTGATAAAGTGGTTAGATGCGGGGATCATTTTCCCCATCTCCGACAGCAACTGGATCAGCCCAGTCCAATGTGTGCCTAAGAAAAGTGGGGTAACTGTAGTGCAAAATGAGAACAATGAGTTGATATTAACAAGAACAGTCACAAGATAGAGAATTTGTATGGATTACAGAAGATTGAACAAGGCCACCCGAAAAGACCACTTTCCCTTGACATTCATTGATCAAATGCTAGATAGATTGGCTGGGAAGTCCCCCTTTTGCTTTCTGGATGGATACTCGGGGTATAATCAAATCTCCATTGCCCTGGAAGATAGAGAGAAAACATCATTCACCTGTCCATATGGCGTCTACGCCTTCCGTAGGATGCCGTTCGGCCTATGCAATGCACCCGCCACATTTCAAAGGTACATGATGGCCATTTTTACTGACATGGTAGAGGACATCATGGAGGTATTTATGGATGATTTCTCGGTGGTGGGAAACTCATTCGATGATTGCCTAAGGAATTTTAAAAGTGTAATGAAAAGATGTGTCGAGACTAATCTGGTACTCAATTGGGAAAAGTTTCATTTTATGGTACATGAAGGTATAGTCTTGGGGCACCTAGTGTCGAGTAAATACATTGAGGTAGATCGTGCAAAGGTTGATGTGATCGAAAAGCTTCCACCACCCACTTCCGTCAAATCAATAAGAAGTTTCATTGGCCCCGCCGGGTTCTATAGACGGTTTATAAAAGATTTTTCCAAAATTGCTAACCCCTTGTGTAAATTGCTTGAAAAAGATCACCCTCTTGTGTTTTCTGATGACTGCAGGTAGCTTTTGAGGAATTGAAGAAGAGGCTGGTGTCAGCACCTATCATAGTTGCACCTGACTGGGAGCAACCATTTGAGCTGATGTGTGACGCGAGAGACTATGCTGTGGGAGCGGTGCTTGGGCAGCGCAAATACAAAGTAATACATCCAATATATTACGCAAGTAGAACTTTGAGTGGTGCCTAACTAAATTACACAGTGACCGAGAAGGAGATGCTAGCAGTGGTATTCGCAATTGACAAATCCAGGTCATACCTGATAGGCTCGAAGGTAATTGTTTATAATGACCATGCTGCTCTCGGTACCTAATTGATAAGAAGGAGTCAAAGTCGCGCCTGATTCGATGGGTGCTATTTCTGCAAGAATTTGACTTGGATATCCATGACCGAAAGGGAACGGAGAACCAAGTGGATGATCACTTGTCTAGGTTGGAAGGAGTCAAAAAGAAGGTTGAGGTGGAAGAGATTGTGGAGACTTTCCCGGATGAACAACTACTAGCCATGAGTCTTGAGGTAGTGCCATGGTATGCAGACATTACAAACTACCTGGCAAGCGGTATTATTCCCTATGACCTTTCCTCTGCTCAAAAGAAAAAGTTCTTTCATGACTGTCGCATGTATTATTGGGATGAGCCTTATCTGTTCCGGATTTATGTTGATAACATGATTCGAAGATGTATCCCGGAGATAGATCAATCTTCTATTTTACAGGCTTGTCACGGGTCACCATATGGTGGCCATTTCGGGGGAGTAAGGACAGCTGCGAAAGTGCTGGAGTCGGGCTTCTACTGGCCGACATTGTTCAAAGATGCACACTTATGGGTGAAGGGTTGTGACGAATGCCAACGAACCGGGAATATTTCCCGCCGACATGATATGCCTATGAACCCAATTAAGGAGGTAGAAGTGTTTGATGTATGGGGAATCGATTTCATGGGACCTTTCGTCAGCTCATATGGCAACAAGTACATACTCGTAGTTGTGGACTACGTGTCAAAATAGGTGGAGACTGCAGCGCTCCCTACAAATGATACAAAGGGGTAATTGGTTTTTGAGAAAGAATATATTCACCCGATTTGGAACTCCAAGTGTAATAATCAGTGACGGAGGCGCTCACTTCTATAATCGAGCCTTCGTAAAATTGTTAGAAAAGTATGATGTACGCCACAAGGTGGTCATCCCATATCATCCACAAATGAGTGGGCAAGTGAAAGTTTCGAACAGAGAGATAAAGAGTGTTTTGATAAAGACTGTGAATGCTACAAGAACAGATTGGGCGAGAAAGTTAGATGATGCACTCTAGCATATCGTACGGCTTTCAAAACTCTGATTGGCATGTCGCCATATAAATTGGTGTTTAGGAAGGAGTGTCACTTACAAGTGGAGTTAGAGCATAGAGCTTTATGGGCATTGAGGCAGCTGAATCTCGATATAGAAGTTGCGGGTACAAGTAGAGTCACAGAGTTGCACGAGCTTGATGAGTTTCGCTACCACGCTTTTGAGAGCACAAGACTATACAAGGAGAGAATGAAGATGGTGCATAATAAAAATATTCTTGAGCGGAGTTTTAAACCCGAAGATATGGTATTGCTATATAATTCAAGGTTAAGGTTATTTTCGAGTAAATTAAAGTCAAGATGGTCAGGACCATTTCGTGTGGTAGAAATTCACCCCGCTGGTGCCGTATAGATTACTGGGGAAAATGACTCTCGCACGTTCAGAGTCAATGGGCACATGTTAAAATATTATTTGGGCATGGATGACACGAAAGTAGTGTCGGTGACTCATTTGCTAGAGCCACCAATGTTGAGCGAGCCTTAAGTTGATTGCTTGTGTCGTGCCACGACGTTAAATCAAAGGCGCTTTATGTAAGGCAACCTATTGTTATGTTGTATTTGTCAGGCTGTGACATTAACTAAGGCGCTCGTTGGGAGGCAACCCAATTCGTAATTGATTTTTAGTGTAGTTAGATTTTTCTTTTCGTTTTTGAGGTACTAACATGTTTGCAGGTAATTTTAGCAAGTCGTACAGTGCACTATGCATCGCCTGGTCCATAGCAAGCTGGGCCAGGTATAAGGTCTCGCATCGCCTGATATAAAGCTCACGTGGGAGCTCACCTCGCGAGAGGTAAGGCTAGGTGTATCTGGCATTGGAGCTCGCCTCGCGAGGGGTAAGGCGAGGTGTATCTGGCATTGGAACTCGCCTCGCGAGGGGTAAGGCGAGGCAGCGACCTCGCGTCGCTAGGTAAGTGAAAATCTCGATTTATTTTAATCCTTGTTCCTTTATTTCTTTTAACCCCCTCCCTTAAAACCTAACCTAAAGCCCAAAACCTCACTACACACACGCGCTCAAAACTTCACTGCCCAAAGATTCAGTGCTCACACACTCACGCAAGAAGAACACTGCAAAGCCCCCTCCCTTACAAACCCATTGAAGACAAGCAATCTTCTACTATCTCCTTCACCTATATCTAAGGTATGATTTCTATGTCTCCTCTTAAATATCTAAGAGGAGGGATTGGGTTTGATTGGCAATGCTTCATCTTAAACATCTAAGGTATGATTTCTATCTCTATTCTTTGGTAATTTTGAGTTGGGTGAATGCATGACATTGGGCACAAATTTTGGGGTTGTTCTTTATTGTAACAATGTGTTTGTGTGTCCCAACCCCATGAATCCAATAGGAATGATGTTGTTTTTGTATGAACAAGTGGTAGTAAGAAACTCCCAAGCCGATTTGGGAGGGTGAGGCAATCCCTCATTTCTACAAGCACTCTCATGGCACTAGTGCATGCTAAGTGTTTGCTATAATGCCTCAATGGAATTCCTTGTCCCCATTGGAGCCCGAGTCTCCGGGATTAATAGACTAGTATTATATAGTCGTGCACCATGTTAAAATCTTAAGCGTGGGGTGGCTCACTGGTAGCCCGATGCTTCGAAATTAGAGGAAGCACCCGTGTGTTGTTGTTTGATTCTCATGTTAAGAAAATACGAGGTGAAGTCTGAGTAACCTCGAAAATTTGGGTAAGACCATATGTGTCATATCGTAATGCAGTTTTAACTGATTAATGATTACTTGTATAGGAACGAATATGCCTCCGAGAAAAGACACCGACAAAGGAAAGACTACTTCCACTGCTCCGGCTAAAGCAAAGGCGACCTCTGCACCTCCCCCAAAGAAGAGAAAAGGGGGAGAAGCTTCCTCCAGTCAAGGTGAAGGAGCACAAGCTGTGGCAGCTATAGCAGCCATGCGTCCACAACCTCAAGGCCAACGGGAGTTTGGCATCAGAATCATACCCCCACATACTAAGGATTGGTACATGCATTGTAGGCCTAAACATGTACATCCGGAAGCCGCTATCCATGAGCGCCGACTGCAAGCAAAGTACCGGGCTATTTAGATGTGCATCCATGATTTGGGGTTGAGCTATGTCTTCAAGAACACAGGGGATATTAATCTCAATCTAGTGCGGGAATTCTATGCAGGGTTTGATCCACATGATACTGAATAGTTGGTGCCGATTCGTGGAACGTTGATAAACTTTTCAGCCACAGCCATATGTAACTTTTTAGGTGCTCCGGATGTTTCTGTGGAGGCCGTCCTACATATAGAAAGCTGAGTCACACGTTATGTGGTGTCAATTCTACGACAGCGTGGATTCGTGAGAAGAAAACAAATCGGCACAGGAAGTTCCCCAAAAAAGAAATGAGGGTGGAGGCTCAATTTTGGTTGAAATTGATTAGTGCACGGATCCTACCTTGCAATCATGACACGTTCATTAGTCGTGAAAGGACGTGTGTGTTATATTTCCTCATGACGGGTCAGAGGGTGAATGTGGGTCATTTGATTCGCTACCAAATGTCTCTAGTAAGAACGAGTAAGAAGATTGATCAAATGCCTTTTGCAAATATGTTGACTCAATTCTTAAGACATGAAGAGGTTGAGGAGGAGCCAGACCACATCATTGATCAGCCCCTACGACAAACGGACATTACTAGCATCTGGGTGAAGGAAGAGACTGTTATGCCATCATTGACAGGTGCCGAGCGCAATGCTCGTGATGATAGTTTTATGGCCCATCTATATGGGATGATGGATTTGCAGTTGCGGATAGGGGGACGACCGGCCACTATAACGGAGAGGGACATATTGGAGGAGCGGTTCCTGCTCTACGCTCATGCTCAGCAACTGGTTGGGCTAGGTGATGGATACAAACTCCCAAATGATGAGGATGTCAACACACCTGAGCAGTCCGAGNATGATGGATTTGCAGTTGCGGATAGGGGGACGACCGGCCACTATAGCGGGGAGGGACATAGTGGAGGAGCGGTTCCCGCTTAACGCTCATGCTCAGCAACTGGTTGGGCTAGGTGATGGATACAGACTCCCAGATGATGAGGATGTCAACACACCTGAGCAATCCGAGGCCAAGCCAGAGCAGTCAGATGATGAGGATGAGGATGAGGATGATGAGGATGATGAAGCACAAGATGAAGAGTGGGCAACCTCAGAGGATGAGGGCGATGATGCAGCATGACTAGGGAGTTGTTCCTTACACCCTACTCATTTTTCTGATTTTGTCATTTTGTGCATGCACTGAGGACAATGCATGATCTAAGTGTGGGGTGGAGACTTGTAAATATTAGTTTTGCTTAGTTATTTTTTTTTAGTAAGTGTCATCTTTGTTTTAGTTATTAGTTTAGTTAATTATTTTAGTTATTTATTTTTAGTTATTTGTTGTTAGTTAGAAGAAAAGGGAAAAAATAGAAAAATTAGACTCTTCCCGACGATGGATCTCCTAGACAGTTTTCTCGAGGGAATTAAGTCTAAAGAAAAAAACCAAAAAGATTTTCTTGTAGATAGTGTAGTAATTTCCCCTTGGTTTTTCTTTGGGCTGCGGTTCTTTTCCAAAACCGGGCGTAGTTAGTTTTAATTTTTAGGAGTAAAAATCACTGGGCTATGAATTGAATTGCAGAGATATCTCTTAACTTTGTATGCCTTGAGAATAGTTAGTACTCTGGCCGTGACGCTTAGGCTCAGTTTTTGACTTTAGTATAAGTACCGTAAATCGTAGATTCTTAAATTTGCTTGACTGCTTTGACTGGAGTATCGTGATAAAACCAATCCTGATTGAGTTATGTGTTATGTCGGTGTGAGGTTTGTATGTATTCAGTACATTGCATTTGACATCTAGAACTTGCCTCGTGTGTGTGCAAAGCGAAATGGTAGTCTTGTTCAGTCTTCAAAGTGATATAGGCATTTCTTTGTTGAGTCAGATATATAGAGTTTACCCGCTTGAATGTCATATAACGTAGTTAACTCCTTTGAGCCTATAATCATGTTTCTTTGGTAACCACATTACAAGTTGTACCCCTTTGTTTGAATCGACCATATATTTGAATCTTGTCACCTCTCATGAGCACTTGAATTGGGATAAATTATGTAAAAGTTAAAGTGTAGAGTGGTGGTTTGGCTTTTGAGTGGAACAAATGAAATAAGGAGAAAGGTGCACCGATTGAAAGAAAAGAAAAAGAAAAAAAAAGATAATAGATGTATTGTATAAAAAATAATTCTTGATGGTGGTGGCTAGTGATATACTTGTGCTTAAAGAAGTATGGGGTAATATAATTTGAAGTGAAGGTGAAATGTTGGGTTTGACATAAGTATGAGTTGTTGTATTAAAGTGCTTAAGGGAGGTGTAGTCACTCATATCCAAATATATCCTACTCACAGCCTATGTTACAACCAATGAAAGCCCTACTTGATCTTAGACTGAATGAACTCGATTAGTAGAGTATTACACTACGGTCAAGCCTATAATGCATCATTTGTGGCATATGAATGTTATTTCTGAGAGCGAGTAATTTTTTCCTATCTTGAGTTCCTACGTTCTTAAAATTCATTGTGTGTAGAATTGATTGGGTGAGGGCACGTGATTCATAAGGGAAAGGTAATGTCGTTGGCCTCTATGTTAGAGTAAGTAAGTGAATCGTTAATAAGGCATGGTATTTGTGAGTCAAATCTTGAGGCGAGAATGTTACACCTTTGGGTTTAGACTATTTTAAATATTCTTGGTGTAATGAGTTAAGGGAATTGATTAGAAAGGTTGTGTCTATAAGTGTAGTTTGATTGCTCGAGGACAAGCAATGTTTAAGTGTGGGGTATTGATGTGTGGCTATAATTTCATAGTTTAGCACATTATTCGCCTTGCATTTTATATGCTTTAATGATAAATTATACTTTATTTGCGCGTAATGGAGTCTATTTTATGTGTAGGTGAATTGGATATGAAAGTAGAGCAAAAGGAATAATTAAAGTCTAAAGCGTGCTCGAAAACAGTTGAAAAGAAGAAAGAAAGAAGTGAGCAACTGACAAATGAAAAGGTGGCGAAGCCAGGCCTAGAGCAGGCGTTAGGGCAGGCTGGGCGAGCCCTTTAGCTCGCGTGGGAGCTGGCTATGCCAGGCCTGGGGTGAGCTCAAGCAGGCGTTATACCTCACGACGCCAGGCCTGGGGCGAGCTTAAGCTGGCATTATGCCTCGCGAGGCCAGGTCTGAGGCACTCACATTCCGAGCTTTAAAGACTTATTTCGTCTCCTGGTTTGACTACGACTTGGCCTACGCATTTAGGTCTTTTCCTATACATATAAATAGACCTAAAAATGCCATTTTTAGGAGTTTTGCAACCGGGAGAGACAGATAGCTCGTGAAACAACCGTTGGGAGTTAGAATCATTGATTTCTACATCCTTTCATCTTTACTTGTAATTTAATTATGAAAAACATCTGAGATATTGTTACTGTGAGTATGAGTAGCTAATCTCCTAATCTAAGATTTTGATGGAACCTATTGAAGGGTGATTTTCTTGTTAGGTTAATATAGATTTGCCGTAGTATTTTCTCTATTTGTTCAACTATAATAGTATTGTGGTTGATTGAAGGGCCCTCAATTGGCTGTGCTTATTTAGTATGTATTACTCGGGAGAGAGTGCATATATTAGGTAGTTATTGAACAACATCACTTTTAACGTATATGAGGGATCAATACAAACGGTTTAAAGGTGGAATTAGGGATAACGAAACCTTGATGCGATCTGAATGAGCCGTACTTAATGCCAGCTAGCGTAATTCGGGAGAATATGTCTAGTAAATTGTGGTAATTACTCGGAAGAGAGTTACGACAGTCAGAGTGCTTATGATCGATAGAGAAGACTTAGGAAAATTTATAGACAATATAGCGGAAAAGATTCCGACAATAGAGGAAATCACAACCTTAGATCATTCCAATTCTTCTCTACAACCTGTTAGTAGTTAGTTATTAATTGTTGTATTTTTATTACGTAATATTTAGTTAGTAAACATCCAAATTATTACTTAAATAATTCTAAAGATTGATTGCGTGAGTTCGTGCGAGTCTATTAGTTATGTTTGATAGGTTAATTCCCTGTGGGATTCGATTCCGAACTTATTAGCCGGAATATATTTGCAACGACCGCTTAGTCTTTTTTATAAGGCATAGTTGGGCGTGATCAGTACAGCTGGACAACCCTGATTTTAGGCGCTTTTTGTTGTTGTATTCATGAATACAGGAGCACGAATACATGTGAATACACTACCGTAATAACTGAATAGCAGCTATAAGAAGTAATTATGTATATGGTAGCTATAAGAAGTTAATAGCCACTGAATAATAGTGGTTTATGAAATTTCCTCTTATTACCCAACCATAAGGTTTGGCTGTATCTAAGTGGATATCCTTTTTTGCTTTTATGTATTCACTACCAAAAGTCTCTCCATCTTTCTAGCACCTCACTCTCTTGTTAACTATTTTAAAGGAAAAAGCTAATCATGCTCCAAAATTACTTATTGTTACATTATTTGATTTGATATAAATGTGTATTGGTAAAACTTACCCTCTCTAATTTTAAGATGGGAAATTATTTTCTTGAATTCTTAATTCTTATTGCGCATTTTATTGTCATATGGCAATCATCTATGGCAAATAAATCTAAGAATCCTTCATTGAAGGCTGTGAAAGACAACAAAATTTCTTGTTCATCTCAAAGGGAAGTGAATCTCACTGATCTGCCATTTGACATTATAATCAACATCCTCAACAGATTGCCATTTAAATCTCTCTTCCAAATCCGTCTCGTTTGCAAATCATGGCATTCTCTGTTATCCACACCAGAAATCGCCACGCGTATCAACAAAATATCTGATGAAGTTTACACACTGTTGAGTAATAGTGTTGTTTCATGCCCTGGTAATGTGATATGGAAATTCAAGATTCCAATAGAATTGCATTCTTTAGATTATATGCTATTGAAACATGTTAATGGTATACTTTGCATACTTTGCATTGGACCTGAGTGGGTTGCTCTAGTGATAAACACCCTCCACTTCCAATTAAAAGGTTGTGAGTTCCAGTCATCCCAAGAGCAAGTTTAGTAGTTTTTGGAGGGAGGGAGCCGAGGGTCTATCAGAAACAGCCTCTCTATCCCAGATAGGGGTAAGGTCTGCGTACACACTACCCTCCCCAGACCCCACTAGTGAGATTATATTGTTGTTGTTGTTGTTGTTGTTGTTGTTGTTGTTGTTTGCATTTGTGGACCTTTATTGTCCCATGTTTCTTATGTCTACTTGTGGAACCCTTAGCAAAAGAATTCAAAGCTTTGCCGAAGCCAAGTATTCATTTGGGATATGTTGCTGATAACTTTATACAAAGTAATGAGGGTACTACAATATGAGAGAAAACTCGATTCACGGATTGAAATTTACTCTTTGAATCGCAATTCTTGGAAAAGGGTTAGGGACTCATGCTCGAATAGTGAATTCACCGGAAATGAGAGAGATGTGGGTGTCAATCGCTATGTCAGGAGTTTTTCGGTATATAGGAATGCCAGGTCGGATAGATTTTGTTATGGTGATTTAACTGTTGATCTGGAGAAAGAAGTGATCACTGAGGTGGATTCTAGGTATGTATATGACATTCCTTATGGATTCTAGGATTCAATCTGACTTGAAAAACGAAAACAGCCTTGTCTATCGGAAACAGCCTCTCCACCTGCATAAGGTAGGGTTAAAGTCTGCGCACACACTACCCTCCCCAGATCCATTTGTGGGAATATACTGGGTATGTTGTTGTTGTTGTTGTTGTTGTAGTCTAACTTGAAAAATGACTAAATCATCGATATGGCTTTTTTAATTTAACAGAAGTAAGCATTGTGGAGCAATCACTTAGAGAAATGAAAGGGTTGCTATGTCATTGACATATCCTGAAGATGATCTGGTTCTATGCCAGAGCTCATATGGCCAGACATATTCGTTCGCTTTTGCTGGGAGCCTTGTTTTACTCAATACATATCATGACAATCTTGACTAATAGGTGGGAATCCTTTGAATTTTCTTGATATTTGGATTTAGGTTGTATCCACTGACTTTGTAGATCTTTTAATACTGTTAGTGCATAGAACTTAAACTCTTTGCATTTTGATTTTGTTTCCAAATGTTTCTGTAGCATAGTGAAAATATGGCGTGTTCGTCCTTGAAGAGCATAATCTTTTGTTACTGAGTAAGCCTGGGCATATTTTCAACTATTCGCCGTGGATTGAGGCCTTTTCGGACATGCCAGAGAAGCTTGTAGATGATATATACCAGAAAAAAATATGCTTCAATCCCAAACAAGTTTGGAGTCGGCTATTAGAACTCTAACATAGTACCTCAGTGAAAGCTAATGTACCCTCCACTTAGCTATACTGAAGTATGTCAATAAGCTTGTAACTTGAGATATACAACCTCACCAACAGAAAACTCTATTTCCTATGCTTAGAATCATAAAAAAATTTCATGTGATTCTGTGCTACTGGAGTCCTTTTGGTTATGAAATGAAAACTCATATTAAAGCAGAATTCTGCCCAAGACAATCACCTTTGATTTGAAGAAGTAATATTGCTATTATATTAGTTTGTCGATATATGTTAGAAATAATATAAACCGGGGTCGCTTCGCACTAGACATTGCTTTGGACCAACAGTTCACATGACAGGTGCACGGGTTCCGGCTATTCGAAAAATGCAGACTGAAGTGTAAGGTAAGAGAAAGATTAAGATTATTAGGCTAGACTCTAGAAGAAGAGTTTGGCACCTCTCATTAACATCTCAAGACGATAATGAAACAGTTTTTTTTGTTTCCCACTCAGTGTTCAGTACCATATTGGGTCCTGGCTAAATTCAAATTCATGCCGGTAAGTCCTAATAAAAACGACTTCACACACTTGGCTAGAACGTGAGACCTGTGATTAAGGATGATTGGATGCTTACTACTCCATCATAAACTTGTTGGTAAGAATAAAATAATATTACAAGAAATAATGTTTTTCGTAGTATGAGTTAAACGAGCTAAAAAAGGAAAATAGAGATATTAAAATCAGTCTTCCATTAAATATGCCACGTGAAATTAATGGAATTTTGATGAAGAATTGCATGTTGCATTATCAAGAATACCAGGGTGTGGTTTAGTAATCATTCAATTGGGATGAAATTACACCAATATGCAATCTAGTCTTTATTTTCTTAGTCTTCTACATCTAAATTTGTATAATTTCTTTTGATATTTGGAGCATTTTGAAAATTTCGATATTATTCATACTATTTACAAGAATTCAAAATTATTTAACTATTCAATTGTTTAAAATCTAAAAAAAGAAGATCTTTATACAAATAGCCTGCTAGATTTATTATTATTTACTTTTTTCAGTTAGTATACATATATTATGCACTGATTATAAACTATAATACACATATTATATGTGCATTATACATTATAAGTTCATAAACTATTTTTGGTTTAAGCTGTTGGATGGAGTTATTTCACTTAATTCTTATAAAAAAGGCAGAAAAATAGGTCTAGTTGTAGAGGCGACCTACTATTAAAAAAATAACTTAATAAAATGCCCACTAAATTATATTGTTTTATACTACTACTTTCAAGAATTCAAACTTATTTAATTACTCAAATGTTTAAAATCTCAAAAAATAAGAAAAGAAAAATTGGGTCGCTAGTTCCATTGGCGACCTAGTGTTAAGAAAAGTAACTTACTAAAAGGGCCCATTAGCTTACAAAAATTCTAAATTCGTCCCAAACTTCCCACTATATATTTAACTCAAAAGTCAAAACCCATAACTATTCAAATGCTTAAAATCTCAACAAAAAAAAACAGAAAAGTACGGTCGCCAGTTCTATAGGCGACACTAGTGTTAATAAAAAGAATTACTAAAACTGCCCGCTAACTTACTAAAATTCTAAATTCGGCCCAAACTTTTTACCATATATGACTCGAAAGCCCAATTAACTATTCAAATGTTTAAAATCTCCACACACACACACACACAAAAAAAAAAAAAAAAAAAAAAAAAAAAAAAAAAGAAGAAGGAAAAGTAGACTAGTAGAGTCGCCAGTTCTATAGGGCCTAGAGTTAATTCTTCTACAAAACTTACTAAACGTGCCCACTAACTTACTAAATATTCTAAATTCGGCCCAAACTTTCAACCATATATAACTCGAAAACCCCCTTTCGCTGTATCCGCCTCGCTTTTCTGAATCCAGACCAAGAAAACACAGAGACGGAGTGTGTGTGTGTGTGTGTGTGTGTGGAGAGAGAGAGAGAGAGAGAGAGAGAGAGAGAAGAAAATGGGATGGATCGGAGAGCAAATCGATTCAATAAAGTCAATTCAATTCAGACAACTCGTTACCCAAGCTATTAGTCTCGGTTCGTTATCATTTAATCCATTTATATCATCTTTTTTATTTTTATTTTTTGTTGTTTCAACACAATTCAATTGATCTTTATATATATATATCCCCTGCTTATAAGTATATAAATTTGTACATGCTCGACTGATCCCTTGCTGGAATTGTCTGATTTTTTGAACTCATTTGTATGTTGTCGGGTTTATTAATCAGTCAATTAGGGCATTTGTATCTATTCAGCTCTATTCAGGCCCATTTGGGTGGGAATGTTTCGAGTAATTTAGAATTCGGACGGTTCATTATAATTCGACTATTTTCATGTTGGTCAATGCAGGCTGTTTTTTATGAGTATAAGCAAGTTTGTTTTGCTAGAGAATTCAATTTGACATTTTATTGATTTTTTTGTTTTAGACGCATAAAAAGGTTGTATCTTTGTCTTCATTAGTTTCATGTGCATTTTTAGATTTGGCTTTTAATACCAAAGGAACCGAATTGAGATGTCTATTTAGGATTGTTAAGCTTGTTCCGGGTCCAATCACCAAGTCCAGTTGGTTCATAGGATTGTCCTGAAACGTCACTCGTCAGGCGTTTATTTGGTAGTTAAGTATGTCTTTGTACTGTTGCTTGTTTGAGTTGTGCAGTTTGTGGAGTATTAGGTCCCCCAAGAAGGTCTATACCTTATTCTTCTTTATCTAGTTAATGAAATACAATGAAATGAAGGATCTAACTACCTACTCACTGTGTGGAGATAAATTGTAGAACGTGAAATAGCTCTACTCTCTTAGTCAGGGAAAGAGGGAATATGTAGGTGGTGTTTGTTTGAAAAAGTTGAAGAAGTGAGTTTGAAGTTCAGTTTTCCAATTTCTTCAGGAAGCATTTGTTGAGCTGTTTTCTTAACTGAAGTTATCTTTTAAAAGAAAAAAAATTTCCAAACTCAAATTCTCAAATCTTTCAACAACTCAAAATTGGCTTCTTGAAAAAACTTAAAGAACTGAGTTTTAGAGTGTTTAAATGATTTGAGAAACTGTGTCGAAATCTCAAACAGTTCAAACAAACACTTGAAAAAGAATTGAAAATTCAAGTTTCAAACGGAGTTCTTCAATTTTGTTCCAATCAAATGCTAAACAGCATTAAATGCAGATGATGTTCTAAAATAGCTCTCTCACTCGCTCTCTCTCGTTAAAATTTTTCATTATGAAATGTGAAATCTATAATCAATTGTTTTGTTGTGAGAAATAGTTCGAAAGTGGAACTTGAAAGATTGTGTTCTTTACTTTATTGTAAAGGTTATTATGCTCTACACTGACCCTCTTTCACATAATCACTTTCAGGGATGATTGTTACTTCAGCACTTATAATATGGAAAGCATTGATGTGTGTAACTGGCAGCGAGTCACCTGTGGTGGTTGTGCTCTCTGGAAGTATGGAACCTGGCTTTAAAAGGGTGAGTTAAAGAAATTTGTTCACAGGGAGGGGTTTCTAAACTACGAATAACACTGGCCTTTTCAAGCTATAGCTTAAGTTGTTTCTACTTCATTTGTTNCTCTCTATACAAAATGTTCTTTCATCTGGTTGTGCTTCATTATAGGATCTTGAATCTGGATTGCCTGCATCAAATTTTTATGTGTACTGGTAGTAAAACAAGGAATGTGCAAATGTCTATCAGACTTTCACAAGGAAAAGAAGAATAAGGGACTGATAAATGAAGTGGCATTCTGGTGTTTTGCCCTTTTTCTCTTTCTTGATAATTGAGAGAAGTGCATCTGTAAAAAGTAAATTCTGGAACTGCTAAATGAGTCTACCAGAGAACAGACAATAGCATTTGGCAAATAACTTCCTATCGTTTTCTGCACTTGCTCCTTCAATTTGTAGTAACACTTGGTTTTATTTACCTCCAACCCGATCCAAGTACGAACCCTGTAAAGGAGAAGGGGGAAGGAACTAAAACATTGTTGAATCATAATGATAAAAAGGAATGTGAATCCTGTACTGACTAGTTTTGCTTCTGAGCTGCACTTGTTGTCTGCCCACTTTTTCTTCCTCTTGGTAAATTAAAAACCATTAATCTTTTCTGTTTCCCATTGTAGGTTCATGAGCGCCAAGACACTGGAGAAGTTAATGTCCTTACAAAAGGTACTCAACTGTATGATGCATATTAAGTCGAGGTCAAGGATGTGTTATATGGATCTCTCTCTCTCTCTCTCTCTCTCTCTCTCTCTCTCTCTCTGCATCAATGATCATAAATTAATTACGGTCTATGAGGTGCACATCAATCATTTTATAGTTTTTCAACTATCAAAGAGTTTATTTCAGATAATGCTCTGTTTCTTTGTACTTATCGAATGAAAATGCCTTCGTTGCGTGTCCGCAATGAAGACTATTAAATTTTCTTGTTTGTATATGATTCATATCTTTAGGAGACAACAACTTTGGTGATGACAGACTTCTCTACGCTCATGGTCAACTGTGGCTGCAACGGCATCACATTATGGGGAGAGCTGTTGGGTGAGTTGGCAATTTAATGTGCTCTTTAGATCTTTGGTTTCTCATCTTTTGAGGTCTGTGGCTCTGTGCTTAGTTTGGGTTCGACCCGGTTGAGGTGCTTTTCGTGGTGTTGCCTCGGTGCTCGTTGCCTTCTTAGCTTTATCTTGTTTGAATATGCACTCCTTTTCCATCCCACGCAATGCAATATTGCAAACTCCAACAACTGAACAACTAATCCATAATTAGTTTGTAGAATGTATACCGTTAACCATTTGCCATGCGAGGTTTTCCTTTTCAATTAAAATTGGTATAGAAGTTTATCATTATTTTCTACCACTAAATCCATAATAAGTTTGTAGAATTCATACTGTTAACCATTTGCCATGTGAGGTTTTCCTCTTCAATTAAAATTGGTATAGAAGTTTATCATTATTTCCGACCACTATGAACTTCTCGAGTATAAGCTCTGTGTGTTTGTGTGTGTGTATAGACTATAGACACATTCATTCGTATAATGATCCTTTTTTTGTGGGTGTGTGTTTTGTCAGCCCTTTGTGCGTTACCTATTTGTACCTTGTATGCTAAACTAGTGGCTTGTCCATTTCAGGTTCTTGCCTTATGTTGGATGGGTGACCATAATCATGACGGAAAAGCCAATTATCAAGGTTTGTTATGAATCAAACTTATAATTCTGCTTTCTCTAAATGCAATGAAGTGTTTGAGTTTTATTAGATTGACTAGCCAGGTGCAATGAAATTCTAATATTAGGCATTTTCCCCCCTTATGCAGTATATATTGATAGGTGCGCTGGGATTGTTGGTCATCACATCAAAAGATTAGTGGACCATGGCTTCACATCATGGGCACAAATGATAGCTTGAAATTAAAGAGAACTATGTATCTGCCATTTTCAAGAATCAAGACTCATTTTTGGACAAATAGAATACTCTTTCTAAACATGATCTCTCTCTTTCTCTCTCTCTCTCTCTCTCTCTCTCTCTCTCTGTGTGTGTGTGTGTGTGTGTGTTTGTTTTCCTTGCAATTTGGTCCAGTGGAATGCAACATATGATGTGTGGATTAAGCCCAAGTCCTGACTTCGAATCATGTTTCTGCTGCGAACAAAGCTTGGTATATAGTTGGGTGGAGGGTGGAGGACGGGCTCATACTATCTGAATTTTCTAACTTGTGCGCCAGAGGTGATTTCTCCATATAAATTGAAGGAAAATATATATATAGTTCCCCTTTCTGGGATTTAAAGCAAAGGGGTAACGCTAAAACATTTATTAACCAAATGGATCTCATTTTTGCTTGAAATGACTAGTGAATAAATTCAGAAAATATGCAAATATATGAAAGTAAATACTATCATTTGTTTGCACTTAATGGAGGTTTGAATCTTATTCATTTAGATTTCAGACATTAAGTGCGTTTGTTTTTTAAGTCTGAATCTTAATTATTCAGATCTTAATCGTTAAGTGTGTTTTTTTTACTTCACAATCACTTAATGAGTATGAATATGTCTGTATGATTAAGATCTATAATAGAGACTTAATTTCATTAAGATGCTATCATCCATATTCATTATTAACTGCCGTCACCGCCTATCATTATCAACTACTACCATGCCACCCACCACCACCACCATCATCCTCAATCATAGCCGCCACCATTGTCGACTACCACCACCCACTATCCCCACCACTCCCACCACCATCATTCTCAACGACAACCAACGCTCATCCACCTCAACTACTATCACTAACCACCCTATCACCATCAACAATCATAGATGGCACTGCCCATCATTATAAACTACGACCATCCACCACCATCTTCCTCAATCACAACTACCACCATCCACCACCACCATCCTCAATCATAATAGCTACCACTACTAATCACTACTAGCTACTACCCTAAACTACCACCATCAACCAAATCCACCACCAATCATCGATTTCAGTCGACATTCACAAGCACTACCGTTAGCCATCACCACCAACTATTATATTTTAAAAAGCTATATATTTTATTGATGGAATATTAGATTAATTAGTATTTCATTTGAATTTTATGCTTATTAATTTTCAAATAAAAGTAAATTTATATATTCAGATATTAGAAATCAAACAGTCTTAATCATTTAGTATTCAGATCTTAATACATATCTTAGCATTCAGATGTGTATTCAGATTCAAATGTCTTAATCTTAATACATATATTGATATTTAGATGTGTATTCAGATTCAGACGTCTTAATCTTAAAAAAAATAAAAAATGAGGCCTAAATCCCCTTAATCTTTAATCGATACCCGCTTTTGAATGGGACAAATAACCCCCTTGAGCAGCATTTTCCGGTGAGGTATAGATTTTTAATTCAAGGAACAAGTAGTGTTGTCCTCCTCTTTTGGTCAATATACTGAAAATATTACTTAGATTTGGCGCTATACTCCACACTGAAGGTAATAAACACAAAGTTTAAACAAATTTTGCAGAATAGCATATCAAGGACTTGCACATTAAACTAAGATTAACAACATCTATTAACACAGCATTGGGGGTCCGAATTCATCCTATTGAACAAAGTGCAGGAAGAAGCAAGAAGATAACAGTAAAAAGAGCAGTCCGGTGCACTAAGCTCCCGTTATGCGCGGGTCCCGGGAAGGGTCTATTGCACGCAGTTTTACCCTGCATCTCTGCAAGAGGTTGTTTCCACGGCTCGGGCCCCTAACCTCACGTGACAGCAACATTACAAGTTACGTCAAGGCTCCCCTTCAACAAAATAACAGTAACAAAGATAATTAACGATCACATTATTTTTTAACTTTTCTTGTTAGAATCCTATCTTTAGACAAAGTTGGAAAAACAAATGAAGAGAGAGGCCTCTGGTCTTTTCTTTCGTTTAGATTATAGGTTAGTGGACACTTTTATGATGTGATAGTGACCTGGAATTTTTCTGCTTTTTCCTGTTAGTAAATTTATCATTTTCACTACTGATATGTTTCACTTCATAAACTAATAACCAGTAAAGCTTATGCTGAATGCATAAACTATAAAATATTCGTTAATAGTTTGCTTAGTTCGACTCTTGGGACGAACATGTAAGAGTACAGTATTAACACTTTAATATTGTTGATCTTCTTAAATCTTGGTTTTTCTATTCTAATTTGTAAGTACTAAAACTAAAACTAGAGCTGAACTTTCACCTGGTTGATAGAAACTAGAGAGTAGAGGGCACTACGTTATGATAAGTCCCAACTTCTTTGATGCTTTTTGTTTGCCGTGCTGGCAACATGTCAAATAATGCAAGAAATAAAAGAAAGACCTTTGTTTGTTCTGTTTTTAGATTGAGAAATTAGGAACTTGTGGAAATCTGTTGTAATCATACTAAGAGATATTCTGTCTTCTATCACACACAAAAGAGAGAAAGAGGGACATGGCTTATGCTGCTGTTACTTCCCTTATGAGCACCATACAACAATCAATGCAACTTACTGGACTTAACCTCCAATCGTTCTATGAAAAGCTTGAATCCTTGAGATCTATTTTGGAGAAACCATTGAAAACGAAAGGCGATCTTGAGGTATTGAAAAGTTTGGAAGCTGAAATCATAGATCTAGCGTGTAACACGGAAGATATGGTTGAATCTGAATCAAGGAAAGTTTTCTTAGCAAAAGACGCAGTTACACGAAAAATAGATTCTTGGGAACTTTTTTCCCTCTTGAAACAAGCAGTAGGACATATTGATTACGTGATGAACAAGTGGATGGCAGTGCAGAACATGTATACCAATAGCAAAGATCTGAAAGCACAAAATTTGTCTCTTGCCGATGTATCTCAACCTGCCTTAGAGCTTGAGAATACGATGGTTGGTCATGAAACTGAATTCGAGATGCTGCAGGATCAACTTACCAAAGGGGGAAGTGAACTAGAAGTTGTCTCGATTGTAGGGATGGGTGGCATCGGCAAGACAACTTTGGCTAACAAAATTTACACTGATCCATTCATTATGTCTCACTTTGACATTCGTGCAAAAGCTACTGTTTCACTAGAGTATCGTGCGAGAAATGTACTCCTAGGCCTTCTTTTTTCTATTAGTGTAAAGACTTATGAATTTTATGGTCAGCAAGATGTTGGGCAACTAGCAGATCGACTCCAAAAGCTTCTAAAAGGCGGGAGGTACCTGGTAGTCATTGATGACATATGGACTACAGAAGCTTGGGATGATATAAAACTATGTTTCTCAGACTGTAATAATGGAAGCCGGATACTCCTGACTACTCGGAATGTGGATGTGGCAGAATATGCTAGCTCAGGTAAACCTCCTTACCAAATGCGCCTTCTGAATTCTAATGAAAGTTGGAATTTACTATGCGGAAA
>AWOL01S0018427.1:16079-32970 GCA_000715115.1 Nicotiana otophora
TGAGCTGCCCGTTGCCTGAGGGAAAAATCTGGCAATGTGCCTCGGATCACCACAAGTATAACATGACCTCGGCTGTTGTGACTCTTGACCCTGAAACTGCCCCTATCGGCCTGAATTACCACCCTGATAACTCTGGAGCTGTTGGTGCACTAATAGGAGCTGTTGGTGCACTGTAGGCTAGCTGGTCGGAATAATGCATCTGAGGGCCACGGCCACCTGAGGCACCGTGGGATGCCTGGAGCGCTGAATGAAACGGCATGTGAGGATGGCCTCTACCAAAAGTACTCCTGCCTCTAGATGAGGCACCGCTGAACTCACCGGAATGATGAGATCTCTTGTCAGACCCTTGACCTCCCTGAGTAAGAACCATCTCGACTTGTCTGGCGACATTAGCAGCCGCCTGAAAAGAAATCTCACTCCCAGTCTCCGTAGCCATCTGTAATCTGATAGGCTGAGCAAGTCCATCAATAAACCTCCTCACCCTGTCTTTCTCCGTGGGAAGCAGAAGAATAGTATGACGGGGCAAATCCACAAAACGGGTCTCATACTGAGTAACCATCATAGTGCCTTACCGAAGACGCTCAAACTGACGTCGATGATCCTCTCTTAATATGATAGGCAGAGACTTCTCTATGAAGAGCTGAGAGAACTGGTCCCAAGTAAGAGCAGGCGACCCAGTTGGTCTGGTCAACAAGTAATCTCTCCACCATTTCTTGGCTAAACCAGTCATCTGAAATGCAGCAAAATCGACCCCATTGGTCTTCACTATACCCATGTTCCGTAGAACCTCGTGATAACTATCAAGATACTCCTGGGGGTCTTCTGAAGGGGCACCACTGAAGTGAACAGGAAAGAGCATGATAAACCTGTCCAATCTCCATAAATCCTCAGAAGACATAGCTGGCCCATCTCCGACATTTGCCGTAATAACCGACTGAACTAATCCAATTGGCTGAGCTGCTGGAGCCTGATACTGGGGAGCTATTTTCTCTGGAGCGGGAGTGGTAGGAGTTTGGGCTTCTCCTCCAGCCTTAGAGACTGCTGGTGCAATGGGAAATGCACCAGTCTGGGCCACACTCTCCATAAGGCACACCAAACGGACTAAAGTGTCCTGAAGTACTAGGGTAGCAATGAACCCCTCCGGAACCTGAGCTGGTCCAACAGGAACAGTCTGGGCTGGAACCTCCTCGTCAATCTCTATCTGAGGCTCCACTGCTGGGGCTGCTGCTCGGGCCCTAGGCTGATCCCTACCCATGCCTCGGCCTCTGGCATGACCTCAGTCTTGGCCTCGACCTCTGCCCCGCAGAGGAGCTATCACTGGAGGCTCTGGCTGCTGCTCAGCTGAGGAAGCGGTACGTGTTCTCGCCATCTGCAAGAGAATAAGAGTAGAAGCGTTCAATCAGTATTGAGAAAGCAAAATCGCACGGCAGAGAAGAATAAAAGTGAGACTTGTTCCTAAACTTCGTAGCCTCTAGACGATTAGCACAGACGTCTCTGTATCGATCCTCCAGACTCTACTAAGCTTTCTCGTGAATCGTGAGACCTAGGCAACCTAGTGCTCTGATACCAACTGTGACGACCCAAAATTTCCCACCGACGGGACCGAGATGGAGCCTAACATTTCACTTGCCAGGCAAGCACACGTTAGAGAATCATTAAACCAATTCCTTATTTCCATTCAGTAAATAACAATAATTAACTAAGATGAAATATAATAAGTACAAAATATCATAAAATTGTATTAATTACTACCACCCGGATCTGGAGTCACAATTCACAAGCATTCTAGAATTTACTAAAAGTAATAGTCTGAAAGAAACACAACTGTCTGAATGAAAGAAAACAGTAGGACATAAAAAGATAGACGGGGACTTCAAGGTCTGTGGACGCCGACAGATCTACCTTGAGTCTCCGCACAGCGGACCAATAGCAAATCTCGATCAACTTGAGCCGATATCAAACTCTGCACAGAAAGTGTAGAGTGCAGCATCAGTACAACCGACCCCACGTACTGGTAAGTGTCCAGCCTAACCTCGACGAAGTAGTGACGAGGCTAAGGCAAGGCACCTACAATCAACATGTACAATTTAACAGTGTATACGCAAATAACATGAATGAAGAACTAAACATGAAATGTCGGGAGGGGAGACATACTAAGGGGAATACAAGATAAAGATCTACAACAGAATGATCACCGGAGCATTCAATATACCATGAATCTATAGGAATAGTGAATACAGTAAAGAAAAATGCACGGCATCACTCTTCGTGCTTTTACTCTCAATCTCACCATAAAATTAATAGAAACGGAACGGCATCACCCTTCGTGCTTTTACTCGCATATCATGGAACGACATTACCCTTCATGCATTAACACTCACAAATTGGTACGGCATCACCCTTCGTACATTAACACTCATAATATGGCACGGCATCACCCTTTGTGCATTAATACTCACAATATGGCATGGCATCACCCTTCATGCATTAACACTCACAATATGGCACGACATCACCCTTCGAGCATTAACACTCTCCCTTACCATAATGCAATGCATAAATAACAACAAGGAGATAGAATAATAAGTACAAACCTTACTTCAATATTTGGTTACATAATATCAATCTCAACTTGAAATAAAAACTCAATTATCACCAGAAAATTCCGTAAACATGATAAGAATGATAATTTGAACAACACTAGTATAACACGTAGCAATTTGGCATAGGAATGAGATAATATCAGAAAAAGAGAGAAACATGGAAAAATAGGTAAATTGGTGGCGCATAGGTACTCGTCACCTCACATATACGCCGCTCACATGAATTTCACATAGCATGTAATCTAAGGTTCCTAATTCCCTCAAGTCAGGGTTAGACACAACACTTACCTCGCTTCGAAGGCCACTTAATTCTCAATCACAGCTTTTCCTCCAAAAAGTCAAAAACTCGACCCCGGGCCACCTTGGTCAACACCTGAGGTTCGAACCAAAATCCTTTTACCCATTCACCCCCGAGCCCGAATATGTAATTAGTTTTGGAATTCGACCTCAAATTGAGGTCTAAATCCCCAAATTCCCGAAATCCCTATTTTTTACCCTAATCCCTAATTCTACCATGAAAACTCTAGATTTTAGGTTGTAAATTTAAGAAATGTAATGGGTAATTGAAAGAAAATGGTTTGGAGTCACTTACCAACAATTTGGGGAAGGAATGACTCTTGAAAAAGCGCCCCTCACCGTTTGATTTTTGAGAAAAATGAGTTTTTTGGCAAAACTCCCGTTTTGGGTTCTGTTAAGTGCTAGGCGACAGTGTGCATCGCGTTCGCGAGGCCACTGCCGCATTCGCGAAGGGTTCAGCCTGCCAAGCCTTCGCGTTCGCGAGATCCAGCTCGCGTTACTCGTGTTCATGATGAAGGAACGACCAAAGATCTCCCCCCCAGGTCCCCACATGTTTCGCGTTCGCGTTGAGCCGGTCGCGTTCGCGAAGGGTAAAGCCGCCATCACTTCGCGTTCGCGACCAGGCTTTCATGTTCGCGAAAAAGAAGTCTCAGCCTCATCAGATTACTCTTTGTATTCGCGAGAGGACCTTCGCGAACGCGAAGAAGGATATCACAGACACCAGAATCTGCAAAAAACCAGATATTTCCCAAGTCCAAAACATCCTGTGGCCTATCCGAAACTCACCCGAGCCCTCGGGGCTCCAAACCAAACATGCACACAAGTCCAAAAACATCATACGAACTTGCTCTGTAATCAAATCACCAAAATAACACCTAGAACACTAAATTTAACACTAAATCAAATGAAATTCTCAAGAACACTTTAAAACTTCTAATTTCTCAACTAGACATCCGAATCACGTGAAATCAACTCCATTGCTCACCAAATTTGACAGACATGTCTTAAATATCATAAAGAACCTGTACTGGGCTCCGGAACCAAAATACGGACCCGATACTAACAATGCCACATATCAATCAATTCTTAAAAATAATTAATTTCCAAACTTTTAATTTTCATCAAAAATTCATAACTCAAGCTAGGGACCTCTAAATTCGATTTCAGGCATACGCCCAGGTCCCATAATTCGATACGGATCCGGGCCCGTTTACCAAAAATGTTGACCAAATTCAACTAAAACCAACTTTTAAGACAAAAATTCTTATTTTCATTAGTTTTCAATATAAAAGCTTTCCAGAAACCTGCCGGACTGTGCACGCAAATTGAGGAGGATAAAAATGAGATTTTTAAGGTTTAAGAGCGCAAATTCGTGTTCTAAAACATAAGATGAACTTTTGGTTCATCACACAACCGCTCTGAAGTGTAAGTAGTACTAACCAGAATGAAGTGTGCAGACTTAGTCAGTTGATCCACAATCACCCAAATAGCATCGAACTTCCTCGATGTCCGTGGGAGGCCAACTATGAAGTCCTTGGTGATTCGCTCCCACTTCCACTCTGGGATCTCTAATATCTGAAGCAAGCCACCCTTTCTCTGATGTACATACTTAACTTGCTGACAGTTGAGACACCGAGCTGCAAACCCAACTATTCACTTCTTAATCTACCTCCACCAATAATTCTGTCTCAAATCCTCGTACATCTTCGTGGCACCCAGATGGATGGAATACCGCGAGCTGTGGGCCTCCCCGAGAATCCACTCCCGAAGCCCATCTATATTAGGTACACATATACGATCATGTATCCTTAACACACCGTCACTACCAATAGTCACATCTCTAGCATCACCTAGCTGGATCCTGTCCTGAAGAACAAGAAAGTGAGGTTCATCATCTGATGCTCCCTAATATGGTCATAAAGAGAAGACCCAGAGACCACACAAGCCAATACCCGACTAGGCTCCGAAACATCCAATGCCAAAGGTCTCTCTGCTGATGGAAGATATGCTAAACTTTCCAAACTCTCTGCCCGGTGACTCAAAGCATCGGCCACCACAATGGCATTCCCTGTATGGTACAGAATAGTGATATCATAGTCCTTAAGAAGCTCCAACCATATCCTCTGACGCAAACTAAGATCCTTCTGCTTAAACAGATGTTGCAGACTCCGGTGATCAGTATATATCTGACAATGAACCCCATACAAATAATGACGCCAAATCTTCAAGGCGTGAGCAATGGATGCTAACTCAAGATCATGGACAAGATAGTTCTTCTCATGGGTCTTCAACTGGCATGAGGCATAGGCAATCACGCTACCCTCCTGCATCAAAACACAATCAATGCCTATCCTCGAGGCATTACAATACACGGTGTAAGAATCTAAAGCTGATGGCAGAACTAACATTTGAGTTGTGGTCAAAGCAGTCTTAAGATTTTGAAAGCTCTCCTCACACTCATCCGACCACCTGAATGGAGCACCCTTTTGGGTCAATTTGGTCAAGGGCGAAGCAATAGATGAAAATCCTTCCATAAAGCGACAGTAATAACATGCCAAACCAAGAAAACTCCTAATCTCCGTGGCTGAGGACAATCTAAGCCAACTTTATACCGCCTATATCTTCTTCGGATCCACCTGAATACCCTCACTGGACACCACATGTCACAAGAATGCTACTGAACTGAGCCAAAACTCACACTTGGAGAACATTACATAAATCTTCTCCTCCCTCAATCTCTGTAATACAATCCTCAAATGCTGAGCATGCTCCTCCTGGCTGCGAGAGTACACCAGGATGTCATCAATGAACACACTGACAAAGGAGTCCAAATATGGCTAGAACACACTGTTCATCAAATACATGAATGCTGCTGGGGCATTGGTCAACCCAGAAACATCACCAAGAACTCATAATGGCCATAACGGGTCCTCAAAGCTATCTTAAGAATATCCGAGTCCCGAATCTTCAGCTGGTGATACCTGGACCTCAAATCAATCTTAGAGAACACCCTCGCTCCCTGAAGTTAGTCAAATAAATCATCAATACAAGGCAAGGGATACTTATTTTTAATTGTGACCTTGTTCAACTGCCTGTAGTCCATACACATTCTCATGGAACCATCCTTCTTCTTCACAAATAAAACCGGTGCACCCCAAGGTGACACACTAGGCCGAATAAACCTCTTATTAAGGAGTTCCTGAAGCTGTACTTTCAATTCCTTCAACTCCGCCGGTGCCATATGATACAGTGGAATAAAAATGAGCTGAGTGACCGGCACCAAATAATTACCAAAGTCAATATCTCTGTCAGGCGGCATGCCTGACAAGTCTGCAGGAAACACATCCGGAAAATCACGTACCACCGGAATAGAATCAATGGTAGGAGTCTAAGCACTAACATCCCTCACAAAAGCCAAATAAGACAGGCAACCCTTCTCAACAATAGGTCGAGCCTTCAAATATGAAATCACCCTAATTGATACATAATCTACAGAACCGCTCCACTCAACCCTCAGAAATCCTGGCATAGCCAAGGTCACGGTCTTAACGTGACAATCTAGAATAACATGACATGGAGATAACCAATCCATACCCAATATCACGTCAAAGTCAACCATACTGAGCATCAAAAGGTCCACTTAGGTCTCTAAACCTCCAATAGTCACCACGCATGACCAATATACGTGGTCCACACCAATAGTATCGCCTACAGGAGTAGATACATAAACAGATGAAACTAAAGACTCACGGGGCATATCCAGAAAATTGGCAAAATACGAGGAAACATATGAATACGTGGAACTAGGGTCAAATAATACGGAGGCATCTTTGTGACAAACTAAGACAATACTTGTAATCACAACATCTGAAGCAATAACATCTGGTCTAGTAGGGAGGGCATAGAAACGGGCCTGGATACCCCCTGATCTGCCTCCCCCTCTAGGGCGACCCCTAGCTGACTGACCTCCGCCATGAGCTGACTGGGCGGGTGGTGAAGTAATGGGTGCTGAAGTCGAAGGCTGACTCCTCATCTGAGATAGACCTCCATGACGATGAGGATACTACCTCCACATATGCCCAAACTCCCCACACTTAAAACGACTCCCTGCTGCTAGTGGCGGGATCTGAAGGGAACCCCTAGGACCAGGATAACTAGTAGAAGAACCTGGCATGTAGGAGCCCTGAACTGGTGGAGCACGCGATGACCTCTGAGTTGGAAGGGCACTAAGTCATGAGTGGTCCTGATGAGAGTTGTGAGAACCATGGCCAGATGATGCACCACGGTGAACTGGCCGAGTTGATTGAGCCTGTCTGAAATGATGACCTATACGGTGCTAGAACTGACCCCCAAAAGGAGCACCGCTGAATCCACCCTGACCACGAGGCCTCTTGGCCTCCCTCTCAACCCTCTCCTGACCACGAACCATCTCAATCTGTCGAGCAATGTCGACAACCTCATCAAAGGTAGCACCAGACACCCTCTCTCTAGTCATAAACAACCGAAGCTGAAAACCGAGGCCATCTATAAATCTCATGATCCTCTCTCGGTCTATGGGAACCAACCAGATCGCATGACATTCCAACTTGGAGTACCGCATCTCATACTGTGTCACAGACATATCACCCTAAGGAAGCTTCTCAAACTTTTTGTGCAGCTCCTCTCTGCGCGACTGAGGCACGAACTTCTCCAAAAAGACCACGGAGAACAGCTTCCAAGTAAGGGGTGCTGCGCCAACAGGCCTACGCCTCTCGTAAGTCTCCCAGCATCTGAGTGCAGCCCCGAAAAATTGAAAAGTAGTGAATGAGACCCCACAAATCTCCAGAATACTAACAGTACAGAGCATCCTCTGACACCTATCCAAGAAGTCCTCTCTCTCTGTGCCACTGAAAGGTGGTGGCTAGAGTCTCCCAAACCTCTCCAACCTACGCTGATCATCTTCAGGCATTGTAGGAACTACATAATCCTGAGCAGCTGTAACCGGCTAGGCTGGTGGTGCCTCCGGTGTCTGAAGTCCCTGAACAACCTGCTCGGGTGCACGAGCGATGGGAGTCTGAGTGCCTCCCTCGTCCTTTGAAGTGGTTGCGTCCGTCGAGACAGAGACTACCTGAAAAAGGCCGGTACACGTTGTCAAAATCTTAGCTAGGGCCTCGTGAAGTCCTGGAATCACAATAGGCACAGGTGGTGCCTGTTCGGGTGCATTAACAACTGGAATCTGGTCTAGATCTGGGGTAACTGCTAGATCTGCAGGTACTGCCCCAGCTGTGGTACGGGCTGAACCTCTGCCCTTTCTACGGCCTCTACCGCGGCCTCGGCCTCTAGCGGCCCTAGCTGGTGGTACTGGTGGCTGGCCCTCCTGACCGATAGTAGGAGTCCTCACCATATGTGAGAGAATGAAACAACAAATATTTAGTTACAAGAATTCAAGAATGTGGAGTGTCCTAAGGGTTCTGTAGCCTCTCAAAGATAAGTACAGACGTATCCGTACCGATTTGCAAGACTCTACTAAACTCGCTCATGACTCGTGAGACCTATGTAACCTAAGCTCTAATACCAACTTGTCACGACCCAAACTAACCCTCTCGTCATGGAGCCTATCATGGAACTAGGCAAGCCAAATCATTTCCAAAACAAACCGATATTTTTATTTCAAATATAATTTCAAGGCTATAACCCTCATAAAGAAGTTCAAATTAGAACAAAAATGCGGAAAGCAAAGCCCGACATCGGGGTGTCACTAGTCATGAGCATCTACTAAAATTTGTCTGACAATATCGAGACTAATAGTATGGAAAATGGCTAAATACAACTAAAGGAATATAAGACAGAGAAGAGCAGGGCTGCGATCGCGAGGCAGCTACCTTGCTATCCCCGAGAAAATCTACAATCGGAATAGTCAACAGCCGCTACCATGTCCAGCTACACCTATATCTGCACACAAAGTGCAGGGAGTAACGTGAGTACGCCAACTCAGTAAGTAACATTAGTAAATAAAGATTGAGCAGTAGTGACGAACAACAAAGCATCTAAAGTTTATATCATGAAATCTCGGTAAAATACAACATGCTTTAAAAATCAGTGTTTGAATCAAATCATCTCGTTTAAAATGCAGTTCTAGTAAAAATCATTTAAAGATATTTTTAAAATCTAGTTTCAAACAGAGGCTCAATGCAAAGGTGAGCAGAAATGATAAAGTCATAAACAACCTCTCGGGCAAATCTCACAATCACTCATGCCTCTCGGGCATACCTCACAATAACTCATGCCACTCGGGCATACCTCACAATCATTCATGCCTTCCAGTCACTTAGCACTCGGCACTCGCACTCAGTAGGTACCTGCGCTCACTAGGGGTGTGTACAGACTACGGAGGGGCTCCTTCCGCCCAAGTGCTATATCAAGCCAAATCATGGCATAAATCACTCAGGCCCTCGGACTATGTCAAACATGCTGTGGCGTGTAGCCTGATCCCATAAATATCCTCACAAACCAGGCCCTCAACCTCACTTAGTCATAAACCTCTCAAGCCACTCGGACTCTCAGTAAAATAGGGTATTCAACCCAAAATAACATTTATATACATCAAAATAAAGAAATAAAAACTGAGTTATGCAGTAAGCATCCATAACCATGACTGAGTATAGATTTTCAATCGAAAACAATGAGAGGATTGCAAAAAAAAGGGCCCTAAGGGTCCAAACAACACTGCCATAAGGCCCAAATGTGGCATTTTGCCCAATTTACATAAACGCGTTTCTAAAACTCATAAGTATCATATAATTTCAACAAAATATGCAACTTTACAGTTGCTACGGGACGAACCAAGTCACAATCCCCAATGGTGCATGCCCACACGCCCGTCACCTACCATGTGCGCCAACTCAAAATAGTACATGATACTAAATACGGGGTTTCATACCCTCAGGACTAGATTTACAATTGCTGCTTACCTTAAACTGGTCAAATCTATTCTCCGTGTTGCTCTCACCCCTCGATTCGGCCTCCAAATGCTCCAATATTCAAAATAAGTACAATACCATCAATATACGCTAATGGAATGAATTCCACAAGAAAAACTATCAAATTAGCCTAACACCCGAAATTGTCTCAAACCCAGCCCCCGGCCCACGTCTTGAAATCCGACAAAATTTACAAAACTAGAAAGCTCATCCACTCACGAGTCTAATCATACTAAATTCATCAAAATCCGACATCGTTTGGTTCTTCAAATCCTTAAATTACTCTCCAACAATCCCAAGCCCTATCCCCTCATTTTGACTCAAAAATCCTACTAGTTAATAGTTAAACAATGGGAAATCACCATATATATGAGTATTAGGGCTCAAGGAACTTCCCTCTTCAAAATCGCTCCCAAAAGCTTCAAATTCGTGTGCAATATATGCCTTCTGCAAAGGCTTTTTGCACCTATGGCCTATTCTTCGCGCCTGCGGGGCCGCACCTGCGGTCGAATCCTCCCACATGCGAGAATCACATAAGTCCTCCAATTTTCCACCTGCTTAATAGTTCCTCTTCTGCGGAACTGGCTCAACTCTTCCTTTCCACATCTGCGCTCAAGGCCTCGTACCTGCGGGCTCGCAGATGCAGCCAATCCTTCGCACCTGCGTTCCCAGCCTTGGCCTTTCATGTCCGCATCTGTGGCTACCCCAAACGCACCTATGATCTCGCACCTGTGATCTCGCACCTGCGATCTCGCACCTACGAACTCACACCTGCGACTCCCCCTTCCGTAGGTGCGGAAATATCAGTAGTAGCAGCTTCAGCTGCATTTTCCAACTTCAACAAATCCGTTAACCACCCAAAATTACCCCGAGGCCCTCGGGACCTCAACCAAAAATACCAATAAGTCATATATCAACATACAAACTTAGTCGAACCTTCGAATCACTCAAAACAACATCAAATCACCAAATTACCCTCGGATTCAAGCCTAAGAAATTCTAAACTTCCAAATCGACAACCGATGCCGAAACCAACCAAACCATATCTGAATGACCTCAAATTTCAAATGACACTACGAACCTATTACAACTTCCGGAATTCCATTCCGACCCCGATATCATATTTCCCACTGCCAACCAAAATCGCTAAATTTCCAACTTTCTCTAATGCAAGCCTAATTCTACTACGGACCTCCAAATCACATTCCGGACGCACTCCTAAGTCCAAAATCACCTAACGGAGCTAACAAAACCATAAAAATTCAAATCTGAGAACATTTAGACATATGTCAACATCTGGTTGCCTTTTTCAACTTAAATTTCTAAATATGAGACTAAGTGTCTCATTCCACTCCGAAACCACTCCGGACCCGAACCAACTAACCCGGTATAACTGTCACGACCCAAAATCCCACCACATGCGTCGTGATGGCACCTAGTCTCTAAGACTAGGTAAGCCAATTTCTATTACATTGTGAAGCCATTTTTGTTTTGAAATTAAATAAGTAACCAAAACTAACAACGAAATAAATATGAATATACAACCTCCCAAGACTGGTAGTACTGAGCCACGAACTTTAACTGAATACATGGAATGATCACGAGGACCGAATATACAATATTGTTTGATTACAAATTAAGAGTACAATGAAATGAAAAGATTCCAAGGGAGTGCGACGACCAAGTAGCTCTACCTTCAATCCTTACAATACAGCTTTAACTTTGCTCAAGTCCGTTATCTTCAATACCAGGCTCTGCACAAAAATATGCAGAAGTGTAGAGTGAGCACATCACAGCGGTGCCTAGGAAGTATCAAGACTAACCTCAATGGAGTAGAAACGAGGTACAGTCAAGACACTCACTGGTCTAACAACATGTGCAATATAATATACAAAATAATAGGAAGCAAATAATAATAGAGCAACATGAAACAACCAGTGATATGCACAGTAGACAACAAGAATACCATTAATATCGCTCAACTATTAATAATAACAATTACACCCAATTAAATCAAGTATTTCAAATAAATGTCTTTCACATATAATTCTTCCAAATAATTCTCTTTCAAATATAATTTTTTTCATATAATACTTTCTAAGTAAAAATCCTTCCAAATAAATGTTTTAAATATAGTTATTGCAATTAAAAAGTCACCATGTGACACCTCATTTCATAATCATAAAAGTACGGGTCTCAACCCATTTTCATATTTTTCGTAAACACAGGTCTTAGCCCATTTTTATATTTCCACAGCACCTTGTGCCCATAATTAAATCATCATATTTCCCCGGCACCTCGTGCCCTCATTTCATATCACAACTGCACGGACAATTCACGTGCCAATTATCATTATCATTTCATCACAGCACCTCGTGCCAACATTTCATATCTCAACTGCACGGACACTTCACGTGGCAAATATCCTTATTATTTACTCACGGCACAGCGTGCCCACATGTTCTCAATTTAAACATAAATTAGATTATTATCAATTTACCAACAACAAGACAACTTGCACAAGGTATAAAAATAAACACAAAAAAATCATCAACATCACATGAAAATCATGAACACCACAACCCCACATCATCACATATCATCCCTGACAATAGCCACCCTTATCGCTCCTATTGCCACCTTTATCACTCCTATAGCCACCCTTATCGCTCCGCCCAGATAATATCAATAGCCATCCTTATCGCTCCTATTGCCACCTTTATCACTCCTATAGCCACCCTTATCGCTCCGCCCAGATAATATCAATAGCCATCCTTATCGCTCCTATTGCCACCTTTATCGCTCTTATAACCACCCTTATCGCTCCGCTCAGACAATATTCCAACAAACACAACAACAGTGATATGCCACCCTTATAACCACATAATATCAAAGGTGAAATGCCACCCTTATCTCCCCCAATATAACAACTCACACAATACAATAATTTTACACGGAAAATTATCACAGCAACATAACAAAAATCAATTCATATCACAATTTGCCCAATGGCTACAACCAAATGCCAAAGCTACAACCAAGTCAACTAATTTCACAACAAATAGCCAAATGCTCCCCACAATGTGTACAACACCCAAAAACAATCAAATAGAGATAGAAATTACTCAACATAAAGCAAAGTCTTCATAAAGATCAAATTTTCAATAGTTATATAAACACCTCTTCTTAAGCTCATTTAATTAATTATTTGCAGAAGGAAAAATCCAAAATGAAATCAAGTTCCAATAATTATCAAACAACAAATTCACGAAATTTCATAATAATCAAATAACAATCGCATCACATTGTCATATAACAACAGAGTCAACAACAAGGATTTAGGCACGACAAATAGATGATTAAATACATGCCAATAGTTATCCGATTTACTACACAATATGTTCTAGACTTTAACTTAATAAAATTTGCACATATAAACCAAGTACGTACTCGTCACCTCGCGTACATGGTTTTCAATTACACAAATTGCACATAAGACTCAATGCCTAAGGGGTAATTCCCCCACTCGAGGTTAAGCAAGACACTTACCTTTTTGAAGTTAGGCCGATATTTCACAATAGCTTTCTTGCTTGAATTGACCTCTGGACAACTCAAATCTAACCAAATTAATTGTATAACTTCATTAAAATTCATCAAAAATAATTCCGGATAATAATACGGCGACTTAAAATTTTATTCCAAAAAGTCAACAAAGGTCAACGCGGGACCCGCCTCTCGAAACCTGACATAATGTTTATAAAATCCGAACACCCATTCTGATACGAGTTGAACCATACCAATTTTATCGAATTCCAATAACAACCCGACTTCCAAATCTTAAATTTTTATTTTTGGAAAAGTTTACAAAATATTTGATTTTTCCTCCATTAAATCTGAATTAAATGATGGATTCAAAGACATAATCATGAAAATTAATCAAAACTGGATAAGAATCCCTTACCCCAAACACCCACGCAAGAATCTCTCCAAACACTGACTTCTACCGAGCTCCCAATTTGTTTTTGAGTTATGTACTCAAACCCCCATTTTTGGGACTTTTAATTCTGCCCAGATAGGCCTTCTTCGCATTCGCGACCATTGCTTCGCGTTTGCGAAGGCCAAAACCCAACTGCCTAAAATCCTTCATCGCGTTCGTGACATTCTAGTTGCGTTCACGAAGGCCAACTGTTTCTGCCACATCATTTCCTCTTCGTGTTCGCGAAGTCCTCGACGCGGTCGCGATGACCAGCTGACCAACGCCTTCGCGTTCGCATTCCACTCTTTGCGTTCTCGAAGGCCAAACAACCCCAGGCCCCTCTCTTCCTTTCTTCTTCATGTTTGCATTGCCTGGGCCGCGTTCACGAAGGCTTGCCCTGCTCTTTCTTCATGTTCATGTTCACGTTCACAACTTGACGTTCGCAAAGGACAAATCATCAGCCCCTCAAACTCCTCTTCACGAACGCGGGACTCCCTTTGCGTTCCCGAAGAACAAAAACTAGATTTCAGCAACAACAGTCCAAACAGCTACAATTTGGTCTGAAACCACTCAGAAACACACCCGAGCCCCTCGGGATCCCGTCCAATCATGCCAACCAGTCCCATAACTTATCACAGACTCGCTCGAGGTTTCAAATCACATCAAATTATGCAGAAAATATAAATCGCACCACAAGTCGAACTTATGAACTTCAAAAACTGCTAACTTCTAAAACTCGTGCCGAAACGTATCAAACTAACCGAGAATGACGTAAATGTTTGCAGGCAAGTCCCAGATAACATAACGGAGCTGTTCTAACTCTCGGAATCGCATTCCGACCCCGATATCAAAAAGTCAACCCCCCGGTCAAACTTCCCAAAAATTCGACTTTTGCCATTTTAAGCTTAAATTGGCTACAGACCTCAGATTCACAGTCCGGACACGCTCCTAAGTCCAAAATCACCAACGGAGCTAACGAAACCGACGAAACTCTATTCCGGAGTCGTCTTCACACAGTTCCGACTACAGTCAAAATCCTAAGACTTAAGCTTCTGTCTTAGGGACTAAGTGTCCCAAATCTCTCCGAATCATCCGTAAATCAAACTCGACCACACACAGGTCATAATACATATTGCGAGGCTGCTTGAAACCTTAAGTCACTAAACGGGGTGTAAATTCTTAAAATGACAAGTCGGGTCGTTACATTCTCCACCTCTTAAACAAATGTTCGTCCTCGAACGTGCTAAGAATCTTTCTGAGGACTTTAAATTACTGAGTGTTCTTGCACACATACTTGTGAGTGATTTTACATTCCCGCTAATTACCACGGGTCCGACAACACCATCTTAATTGATATTATTTCTTTTCTTCATTCTTATTAGCTTTAAAGAAAAATCCCTAACTCTCCAATCATTTCCAAAAAAGCCTGAATTCTCACAACAACGCACAGTATTAGTCTCAACTGGCTATAACAACTCGTGTCTATGCACATACAAATTTCCTCAATAGTGTAGAAGTAATTCAAAACTTTCTCTGGGGTGCTACATTTTTCCCCGCTTAGGATCATTCGCCCTCAAACATATAACATAATTTATCTCTTCCTTTGCAAATATCAATCCCCCAAATTTTACTTACTCCCAAATTTTTCAGAAATTTCGGCAGAGTCTCCCCTGTAATTGGGCCTATCCACCTGCTAGATTAACACCCAAACAACTCCTAACAACATATCCACAACCCAATAAAATACCACAGGGTATATATCAATAACATTAATCTCAGGATTTCCTTATCAAAATGATATCAGGACATGAAGCACATCATATGTATGCTCATCACCACATCTCTGGTCTTAAAAGTTGTTCATAATTAGTTCATCATTATCAATTAACCCCATATTAACTATCACTCATTTTGAATTTTCACAATACTGACAACAGAACATGAGGCATGAAGACCTCATGATTACTTACTCGGATTAATGAGTCACATTTAACGCCACCTGGGTACTCACCTCATAGGCTGAAACTCAATATTTACAATACGAAAATGGCTGAATATGAATAGAAAATATACAAGCATTATCAAATAAGCCTAACAGGCATGACTCCCTATTAATATTATTGCACAAATTAAATTTCACAAGGGAGAATTTTAAACTCATAAACATTTCACCACAAGGACCTCGTCCTTATATAACTGCCATCGCGGCTTGCAGCCCGGTTTAAATATTTCACATCATGTAAAAATGCGAGGATCTCATCCTCAAATCCGAATCACAATTATGTTGCACATTGTGCCAATTGAAATTTTCAATTTCCTTTATTTCTTCTTTTCAATACATTTCATAAATAATTTTCATAACATATAATGAACCCTCATACCGGTAGGGCGTATAATTCATAAAAATTGGAATCAATTATTCCAAAACACATTAAACCCACTGTAATAAATAATAAAAATTACTTTTGGACTTATAGCCCTCAATGGTGTACAGAAATAAAATAACAGACACGGGCTCATATCTTTAAATCTCACAACAAGGATAAACGTATATGTGGGTCACAAATTTATGAAGCTCAATATAAGTGGAGCATAATAGGAGGACTCACCTCATTATTCAGAACCGAATCAAATTAAGGAAAATATCATTTTATAATAAAAATCAGGATCGTACCTGCAACGACACCATCTGGTGTATGGGCCTCAGCCAAATCATAGAGATTACATTAACGGGTCGGGCCTCCACCTCTTAGGCGCCCACTACCCGTCTGTCCTCCACCTCTAGCTGACTGTGCATGTGGAGTATCAACTGGAATAAAGCTTGTAGTTGGAGTGTTCTGATGGAATCCACCCCTCCCAAGTCTGGGGCAATCTCTCTTGATATGCCTAGTATCACCACACTCATTACAACCCATCTGAGGTCGCGGCTGCTTTTATTAAGTCTGTGCCGGATAACTGGAATAACCACTGTAAGAATCTCGTGTCGGTGGTGCACTGTAAACTGGAGCACTCTGAGTATTCTGATGTGTGGACTGAGCTGACCGACTGCTCGAGCC
>AWOL01S0018427.1:35418-49069 GCA_000715115.1 Nicotiana otophora
GGTTCTAGCTAAAGAGTAAAATCCACTGAACCCTCCAGATTTTCGAGACCTTTTGGCCTCCTTAGACCCCCTTTCCTCACCTAAAACACCCTCAATCTTCCTTGTAATCTCCACTACTTGCTGAAAAGAAGCATCAGTTTTCAATTCTCGAGCCATGCATATTTTAATATCATAATCAAGCCCCTCAATGAATATCCAGACCCGTTCTCTGATTGTAGAAACTAAAATAGGTGCATGATGGCCTAATTCACTGAACCTGATAGCATATTCTAACACTGTCATAGTTCCCTAACGTAACCATTCAAACTCTATGCTCCACGCATCTCGGAGAGTCTGGGGAAAAAATTCTTTCAAGAACATATTCGAAAATTGAGCCCAAGTTGGTGGTGTGGCATCGGCAGGTCTACCTTCTTCATAGATTTGCCACCACTGATACGCTGCACCTGACAGTTGAAATGTAGTAAAGCCAACTCCGCTCATCTCCACAATACCCATGGTGCGGAGAATACAGTGACAATTTTCTAGAAATTCTTGGGCATCCTCTGTAGCTGTGCCACTGAAAGTTGGTGGATCATATTTCTTAAATCTTTCAAGTCTCTTTTGTTCTCCTTCTGATGCCTCGAGCCTGACCTCAGGCCGAACCGGAATAATAGGTTGTACCGGTACTACACCCGGAACCTAACTAACGTAAACCTGCTGCTCTGGAGTTGTGATAGGAGTCTGAGCTACTCCCCCAATCTGCGGAATATTTCGTGCAACAGAGATCAATCCCGCCTGAGTTAATGTACCAATCATACTCAGGAACTGTGCTAAAGTCTCCTGAAGTCCTGGGGTAACAATAGGTGCTTATAGTACCTGTCCCCCAACTGGAGCTACTAGTGGCTCCCCAACTGTTGTTCTGACAGGTGCTCTAGTCGCAACACGTGCCCTCCCTTTATCTCGACCTCTATCTTGGCCCCCACCTCTTGCAGCCCTAGCAATATGTGCGGATGCCTGCTCAGCTAACCTAGTAGCACGTGTCCTCACCATCTATGAGAGAATGGAGATACAAAGGTCCAAATTCCAAATTTAACAGATTCCGCACGACGGGAATGAAAGAAATGGAAATTTTCTAACAGTTTTGTAGTCTCTCGAAGATAAGTACAGACGTCTCCGTACTGATCCGCAAGACTCTACTAGACTCGTTCATGACTCGTAGAACCTATGAACCTAGAGCTCTAATACCAACTTGTCACGACCCAAAAACCACCATAGGCGTCGTGATGGAACCTAGTTTCTAAGACTAGGTAAGCTGATTTCTATTAAATTTTGAAGCTATTTTTTTTAAAATTAAATAAGTAACCAAAACTAACAGCGGAATAAATATGAATATACAACCTCCCAAGACTGGTAGTACTGAGTCACGAACTCTAACTGAATACATGGAATGATCACGAGGACCGAATATACAATACTGTTTGATTACAAATTAACAGTACAATGAAATGAAAGATTCCAAGGGACTGGGACGACCAAGTAGCTCTACCTTGAATCCTTAAAATCCCACTTTAACTCTGCTCAAGTCTGTTATCTTCAATACCTGGCTCTACACAAAAATGTGCAGAAGTGTAGAGTGAGCACACCACAGCGGTGCCCAGTAAGTATCAAGACTAACCTCAATGGAGTAGAGATGAGGTATAGTCAAAACACTCACTAGTCTAACAACATGTGCAATATAATATACAAAATAATAGGAAGCAAATAACAACAGAGCAACATGAAACAACCAGTGATATGCACAGTAGATAAAACGAATACTATTAATATCGCTCAACTATTAATAATTACAATTACACCAAATTAAATCATCTACTTCAAATAAATGTCTTTTAACATATAATTCTTCCAAATAATTCTCTTTCAAATATAATGTTTTTCATATAATACTTTCTAAGTAAACATCCTTCCAAATAAATATTTTGAATATAGTTCTTTCAATTAAAAAGTCACCATGTGACACCTCATTTCATAATCATAAAAGTACGGGTCTCAGCCCATTTTCATATTTTTCATAAACGTGGGTCTCAGCCCATTTTTATATTTCCACGGCACCTTGTTCCCATAATTAAATCATCATATTTCCCCAGCACCTCGTGCCCTCATTTCATATCACAACTGCACGGATAATTCACGTGCCAATTATCATTATCATTTCATCACAGCACCTCGTGCCCACATTTTTATCTCAACTGCAGGACAATTCACGTGCCAAATAGCCTCATTATTTACTCACGGCACCTCGTGCCCAACAACAACAACAACAACAACAACAACAACCCAGAATAATTCCACTAAGTGGGGTCTGGAGAGGGTAGTGTGTAGGCAGACCTTACCCCTACCATGAGGTAGAGAGGCTGTTTTCAATAGACCCTCGGCATCCTTCCCTCCAAGAACTCTCCACCTTGCTCTTGGGGTGACGCGAACTCACAACCTCTTGGTTGGAAGTGGAGGTTGCTTACCATCAGAGCAACCCCTCTTGTCTCAAGGCACCTTGTGCCCACATGCTCTCAATTTCAACATAAACCGGATTATTATCAATTTACCAACAACAAGACGAATTTCACAAGGTATAAAAATAAATACACAAAAATCACAACATCACATGAAAATCATCAACACCACAACCTCACATCATCACATATCGTCCCTGACAATAGCCACCCTTATCGGTCCTATTGCTACCCTTATCACTCCTATAGCCACCCTTATCGCTCTGCCCAGACAATATCAATAGCCATCCTTATCGCTCCTATTTCCACCCTTATCGCTCCTATAGCCACCCTTATCGCTCCGCCCAGACAATATTCCAACAAACACAACAACGGTGATATGCCACTCTTATAACCACATAATATCAACGGTGAAATGCCACCCTTATCTCCCCAAAATAACAACTCACACAACACAATAATTTTACACGAGCAATTATCACAGCAACAACCAAATTCCAAAGCTACAACCAAGTCAACTAATTTCACAACAAATAGCCAAACGCTCCATACAATGTGTACAACACCCAAAAACAATCAAATAGAGATAAAAATTACTCAACATAATGCAAAGTCTTTATAAAGATCAAATTTTTAATAATTATATAAATACCTCTTCTTAAGCTCATTTAATTAATTATTTGCAGAAGAAAAAATCCGAAATAAAATCAAGTTCCAATAATTATCAAACATCAAATTCACGAAATTTTATAATAATCAAATATCAATAGCATCACATTGTCATATAACAACAGAGTCAACAACAAGGATTTAGGCACGACAAGTAGATGATTAAATACATGCCAATAGTTATCGATTTACTACACAATATGCTCTAGACTTTAACTCAATAAAATTTGTACATATAAACCAAGTACGTACTCGTCACCTCGCGTACATGGTTTTCAATTACACAAATTACACATAAGACTCAATGCCTAAGGGGTAATTCCCCACTCGAGGTTAAGCAAGACACTTACCTTTTTGAAGTTAGGCTGATATTCCAAAATAGCCTTCTTGCTTGAATTGAGCTCCGGACGGCTCAAATCTAACCAAATTAATTGTATAACTTCATTAAAATTCATCGGAAAAAATTTCGGATAATAATACGCCGACTTAAAATTTTATTCTAAAAAGTCAACAAAAGTCAACGCGGGACTCGCCTCTAAGAACTCGACATAATTTTCATAAAATCCGAACACTCATTCCGATACGAGTTCAACCATACAAATTTTATCGAATTCCAATAACAACTCGACTTCCAAATCTTAAATTTTCGGTTTTGGAAGAGTTTTCAAAAATCTTGATTTTTCCTCCATTAAATCTGAATGAAATGATGGATTCAAAGACATAATCATGAAAATTAATCAAAACTGGATAAGAATCACTTACCCCAAACACCCACGCAAGAATCTCTCCAAAAATCACCTTCTACCAAGCTCCCAATTTGTTTTTGAGTTATGAACTCAAACCCCCGTTTTTGGGACTTTTAATTCTGCCCATATAAGCCTTCTTCACGTTCGCGACCATTGCTTCGCGTTCGCGAAGGCCAAAACCCAACTGCCTCAAATCCTTCATCGCGTTCGCGACATCATAGTCGCGTTCGTGAAGGCCAACTGTTTCTGTCTCATTATTTCCTCTTCGCGTTCGCAAAGTCCTCGTCGCGTTCGCGATGACCAGCTGACCAGCGTCTTTGCGTTCGCGTTCCACTCTTCGCGTTCGCGAAAGCCAAATGACCCCAGGCCCCTATCTTCCTTTCTTCTTCGTGTTCGCGTTGCCTGGGCCGTGTTAGCGAAGGCTTGCCCTGCTCCTACTTCGCGTTCGCATTCACTGCTTCGCATTCACGAAGGACAAATCATCAGCCCACTCAAACTCCTCTTCGCGAATGTGAGACTCACTTCGCGTTCGCGAAGAAGGAAACCAGACTTCAACAATAACAGTCCAAACAACTCCAATTTGGTCTGAAACCACTCCGAAACACACCCGAGCCCCTCGGTACCCCGTCCAATCATGCCAACCAGTCCCATAACATATCACGGACTCGCTCGAGGTTTCAAATCACATCAAATTACGTCAAAAATACAAATCCCACCACAAATCGAACGTATGAACTTCAAAAACTTCTAACTTCTAAAACTCATGCCGAAACCAATCAAACCAACCCAGAATGACGTTAAATTTTGCAGGCAAGTCCCTAATAATATACCAGATCTGTTCCAATACTCGGAATCGCATTCCGACCCCGATATCAAAAAGTCAATCCCCCGGTCAATCTTTTCAAAAATTCGACTTTCGCCATTTTAAGCCTAAATTGGCTACAGACCACAGATTCACAGTCCGGATACGCTCCGAAGTCCAAAATCACCCAACGGAGCTAACGGAACTCCATTTCGGAGTCATCTTCATACAGTTCCGACTACGGTCAAAATCCTAAGACTTAAGCTTCCGTCTTAGGGACTAAGTGTCCCAAATTACTCCGAATCATCCGTAAATCAAACTCGACCACACACGCGGGTCATAATACATATGGCGAGGCTGCTTGAAACCTTAAGTCACTGAATGGGGCGTAAATTCTTAAAACGACAAGTCGGGTTGCTGAATAACACATAAAGAGGCAGAAATGGGAGAAACGGAGCTATAACTTCCGAAACGACCGGCCGGGTCATTACAGAAAGAGTAGAGGAAATAATTTTGTTTTGTTTTTGTTTTACCTGCTCTTTCATAGAGAGTCCAAAGGCTAGAAAGCAGGCCATAAAATGCTGGCCATAAACTAGCTAGAATCATCTAATCTAAGTAATATATAATGTACTGATGCATTTTATAATTTTAGTTCTAATTTGGATATGAGTGCCTAGCTACTTTAGGTGATCTTCTGAGTCATAGCAAAATTGTTGTTTAAAGGCTCTTACAGAGGAAAATATTTTCTTCCTAGGTACAAACTGTTATAAGTTTATCAATGATTAAGAACATAATTGAGGTTAAATCTTCTGCTAAAGCATTCTTCATCTTATTTGTGAAATTTTACCTCATTAAATGATTCTAGTAATGCTTAAAATAATGTCAATGTATATTTAATTTAGACATGCTCTACAATATCATCTCTGGTACATTTATTTTTCTGAAAACAATAACATTAAATTGATGGTATACCTTGGGCGGAATTGTTCATTTTGAAATTGAACTAATATAGAAAGATAACATGATACCATGAGGTCAATAAATTCATGTTTAAAGTCTTAAAAATGATGAAATTAAATTCTCTTTGACATTTCATCTTTAATTGCTGCTGGTGTAAAATTGTTTACACTCATGCTTGTTTGGATTTATTTCATTTGGAAGAATCATCAGAACACTATCATATAGTTCTTAAATTGTTAACTTTTGACTAATGCACCATAAAGGAAAAATCTGATAACTTTTTATTTTCAAAACAGTCAAGACACAGCTGAGGCAGAAAAGAAAAAAAATAAGAGAAAGAAGCAAATAATGAAAATATCACTTGTTGTCTTAAAATCTTTTTTGGAATAACTCCTTTACTCTTGAAGTTTGAGCTTGTTATCCTTGTGTAAAATTCAGCTATAAAGTACTAAAGATTCTGATTTCAATTAGTTTAATTTAATCATTTGAAGTGTTGAAAATTACTAGAATTTGAGTGACTTTGAGATTCATTCCGAGCTTGCTCAACATGTCGCATCTCTGGAATCCTGATTCAAGATGTTGAAGGTTGCTAGATGATGATCTGGACTTGGATGAAGAGATAAATGATGCCAAACGAGCCTAGAAGGCTGCCCTGCTGGAACTGGATTAGGATTATATTGATAATTACTCCTCTGGGGTTGAACCAGATGGGAACTCGGGCACTCCCCTAGATTCTCATGTTTCTCCTTTAAACCCTTCAGTTGTCAAAGTCGGGCCCTTCTTCTTCTAGTGGCCGTTGACGAACCTTGTAGTAAAAATTTTGGTTGAGTACTTCTTTTGTTATTGGATTTTTTTAGAAGTTTGCTCTTTTTCTTTTAAATCCCGTAAGCGTTCCCGGATACTTGTTTATTTTTGGGAATCGCGTGTGTGTTCTAGGATACCGACTTCTATAAGCCTTCGTGCTTGGAACAATGTATAAGTAGTGTTCTACTTTTCTCTTATCCAATCCGTGAAAGTATTTTAGTCTCTTGAAAATGTGAGCGAACTTCATCATATCTAACTCGTAATTTAAAAGTATCATATAGGAGGGTGATGTAAACAAAGTTGATTTATGAATATTTTTTGTATATAAAAGTTGATCTTATGCAGGATGATAAACACATGACCAAGAGAGGGAAATCAATTCTAGAAAATTTATTAAAATAGCAGATGATACCAATTTTTTTGTTTAAAAAGAAATCTACTTACAACTGACTTGATTTGTTTTCTTGAAACAAAAAAGAAAAAAAAAGAAAGAAGAATTCAGAAATTTCTTCGAGGACGAAGAAAATGCTAAGTGTGTGGGAGTTTGATAAAATAAAAATACCATGCATAACATGAGTTGTTATTGAATTCTTAATATTAATATTGTTATTTTCTTGTAGGTAATATCAAAATATAAATAAATAAATAAGAATGAAAAAAGAAGTTGAAAGTGGAAAAGATTGGAAAGAAGCTAGCATCAACATCAACAAAAGTCATGTGTACACGTGATTGTACACCATTTCTCATCAAAAGTCATTTACATCTTGGCAAGTTGAAAGACAAAGTTTGCTGAAACTTTGTTGTACACGGGCAAAAGCAATGGAAAAAAATCTATAAATACCGGCATTCTATAAAGCTGCAGGAGGGAGAGGGAGAGGGAGTAGGAAAGCAAATAAAGTATTTCGATGTTTAGAAGTCTGCAGTTATTATTTTCTTCAGTTATCAATATTGGAAATTATTTGCTTCCTCCTTTTAATTAAATAGCGGGAATTATTCTTCTTCAATATTTCTTTCTATTTTCTTATTTAATGGACAAGAATATTTCCATTACTAGTACTAACTCCAGTATGAAGTAACTTTCTTTTGTGTTAGACGGATCTTAATATTTCTATATAATTAGTAGATATTTTTTCTCAATTTCACATGCTTGAGCTGAAACTTTTTATTTAAATTTTATCTGCTTTATAGTTGGGTGTTATTTAATTTGTTAACATCTATCTAGCCGCGAGCAATCTACGTTTGTGATCTCGTATATTTCGCTTCTCCGACATCTTACTGAGTTTCCCCCTCATTATTTTGCACAAAGCCGCTCCACGGTGGTAAAGTCTCATCTTCTGTGTTGGCCGAAATTACAATAGTAATATTGAACCCTCGAATATGTTCGAAGATCTCAAAATGATCTTCCAGTTCGGGGGAGAATTCGCAAAATTCCGTTTCCATCGACAATTGAATTGACCTTTCCCTTATTTCGACCGGAGTATCTAACAGAGACATTACTGTGGATATTCTGACCAAAAAAATAGACATTACATGCCCTCGGAGAGTGCTTTATCGTGCTAGGTCACTGACATATCCTTTTTTGTCTTTATTTGACCCCAAGAATGGATTGGATCGAAACGACTTTCTTGTTGAAGCCCTTTGTGTCTGTATTAATTTATGACCGCACGGAATCTCCATAGCCAATTTTCCATTTTTGATAGAAGGTGTTGTCTTATTTCGTACTACATATTAACTTCTTACTAATTCTGTAATCGAAAGAGGCGGAAGAAGTAATAGTTAATTTTGGTATTAATAGAAGTTAACTTGTATTTAGTGACGTCTAGCTCGTATATGTTAAAATTGATTATACACTTATTTGTAATCGAAATAGGCAAATATTGTAGTAATCAATTATAACAAGCAAGGTAACCGAAAGGGACTTACTAAAAAGAGCATGTTTTAGTTCAAGTATATATTTCTGGTTCTTTAATATTACCATTTTAACGATTAATTTGTATATTTGAGAGGAGTGCATTTAATTGTTCAACTATAGTAATAATATATAAATGTAATCGTGAGAGACATTTATGTATTTATGAGAAATCAAAGTTGAATGATAAATATATCTACTATATAGTAAAAATATTAAGTGAAGTCAGGATCCCAACACCTTCTTATTATATTTGTGAAAAACAAAATATTTTCTTTTGCTCTATTCATGCATTTCTAGCTAGTTATTTCACAACTCAACTCTTTCTAATTTTCTCAAATAGTAATTAAAACAAGAAACGTCTATAGAATAGATATACCAATCTCTGTGGGTTCGACATCTTTCTATACTATAATTTGACAAAGTACGAGTTTACATTAACACGCCATACACTCTTCAGGAAGTAAGTGGGGCAAATTGCAACTGTATTGCTTGAGAGAATCCCAGGTACTCTACTAGCTGACATTGAAAGAAACCCCAAAGAAACGGTAAATGTTGTGACATTGAGAAGGGGGCAAATGTTGAAGGAACCCACTCCAGTCCAAAAAGAGGTGATACTTGAAAAATAAATTGGGGAGCAGATGAAAACTAACGTCGATAAAAAGAAGAAAGGCAAGAAGGGGGATAACAAAAAGAAGAAGGAAGAAACTTCAATCAGGGAGGAATATAATGAGCGCAAGCATATGCCTTCTCTACTCTTTCCCTAAAATTTGTATATAGAAAAGCTGGACAAGCAATTTGAGAGATTCTTAGATATACTGAGACAGGTTAATGTAAACTTTTCATTCATAAAGGTGCTCTCGCAAATGCCAGCTTATGAAAAATTCTTGAGAGATCCTTACAAAGAAGAGGAAGACCGAGGAGACATCGGTAGTCAAGCTCACAGAGCACTACAGTGTAATCTTGCAAAACAAACTCTCACAAAAGTGTGGAAATCCAGAGAGTTTTACTATACCTTTCTCACTAGGCACTTTAAATTTTGATACATCTTTGTGTGATTCTGGTGCCTCAATTATTTTAATGCCTTTGTCTATTTACAAGAAACTGGAGAATGAGCTTGGAGAGATAAGGTCTGCACCAATATCTTTACAGCTGGCAGACTAAACAACTGTAATACCCAAGGGTATAGTGGAAGATGTTATAGTGCAGGTAGATAAGTTTGTATTTCCGGTAGAATTTATAGTGGTAAATATGGAGGAGAATAAGGAGGTCCCTCTCATTTTAGGAAGACTATTCTTAGCAACGAGTAGAGCAATTTTGGATATACATGATAGAAAACTCATGCTTAGAGTGGGTGAGGAGACTGTGACGTTCGAGATGAATGTAGAAACGGGGGCGAAAAAAGAGAAGCCAGTTGCAAGTATTGAGTGGAAGGTAAAGAGTTTTAAAGAGAAGACTCTAGTGATAGAGAAAGATAAGCGTGGGGTATACCCCAAGAAGGCTGAGAAGAAGTTGTTCTCCTGGATGTGTGCACTAGTTCGGGCGAGAAGAATGGAGCCCAACTTTGACTCAAACCACGAGTAGAGATTCATGGAAGTTCCTCTACCTTATGCTTTTTAATTATGTGTCATGGGGACATTCCACAACTTTAAAGTGTGGGATGGGGGATGTTTGTATGTATTTTGTATTTATATTAATTTGGTTAGTTTTTTTTTGGATAGTCGTAGTAGTTTGATAGAAAAAATATTGAAAATCCATAAAAAAATTAAATATTTCTATTTTTCCCGACGATGGATATGGATATCATTCGACAGGTTTCTTGAGGGATTAAAGTCGAAAGAAAAAGACAAATAGATTTTCTCTTGTTAGGTAGTGTACCCTTGGTTTTTCTTTGTACCGCCGTTCTTTTTCAAGGGTTTTATTTGAATCGGGTGTAGTCAATTTTTATTTTTGTTAGGAGTAGAAAATCTTGTGATATGATTTGAAATGAGAGAAATATCTCTTGACTTTATCAGGCTTTGAGAATAGTGAGTCCTTTAGTTGTGACACTTAGGCTCAGTTTTTGACTCTTGCATGAGTACCTTAAATCGTATGATCTTAATTTTGCTTAACTGCTTTGACTAGAGTGTCTTGATAATCCAATCTTGAGTGAGTTATGTGCCATGTCTGGGTGAGGTTTATGTATTCTGTGCATTGCATTTGATGTCTAGAACTTGCCCCGTGTATTTGCAAAGAGAAATAGTAGTTTTATTCAGTATTGGAAGTGATATAGGTATTACTTTGTTGAGCGAATGATATGAATTTACCCACCAAATTGTTATGTATCGTAGTTAACCCTGTTGATCCTGTCATCATGTTTCTTTGGCAACCACATTACAAGCCCTACCCATTTGTTTGAATTGACTATCTATTTGAACCTCGCACCTCTCATGAGCACTTGAAATTGTTATGAACTTTGTAAAAAGTTGAAGTGTGTGGTGGTTGGTTTGGCTTTTGAGTGGAACTAATAAAATAAGGAGAAAGGTGAACTTGTAATGATCCGGCTGGTCGTTTTGAGTATTACGATCTCGTTTCCCCATTTACTGCTCAATTTATGCTTTATAATTGCTATGTGACTCGTCGGGGTGGTTAGTCCGGGTCCGGTGAGGTTTTGGAATAAATTGGGACACTTAGTTCCAAGATATACGTTTAAGTTAAAATAGTCACCGAATGTCGACTTATGGGTAAACAACCCCGTAATAGAATTTTGATGATTCCAATAGCTCCGTAGGGTGAATTTGGACTTAGGACCGTTCCCAAAAAATTATTTGGAAGTCCATAATGGAATTAGGAATGAAATGACGAAAGTTGAATTTTTGGAAAGTTTGACCGGGTGTTGACTTTTTGATATCTGGGTCGAAATCAAGTTCTGAAAATTTTTATAGCTATGTTATGTCATTTTTGACTTGTGTACAAAATTTGAGTACAATCGGACTTGATTTGATATGTTGCGGCATCGAATGTACAAGTTGAAAATTCTTGAGTTCCTTAAGTTTGAAGTGGGGTATGATTCGTGATTTTAGCGTTGTTTTGTGCGATTTGAGGTTTCAACTATGTTCATATGATATTTTAGAACTTGTTTGTATGATTTGACGGGTCTCGAGCGGCTTAGTTGTATTTTTGGATCATTGGTTGAGAGACTAGTAAAGTTAAGAAATTTAGGAGTTTGACCATGGTCAATATCGGGTTGAGACGACCTCTTTTCAGTGTTTTGAGTGCACGAGCAGGTCCGCAGCATGTTTTATGATTGAAATTCATATATGATTTGTGTCCAGGAGGTTCCGGATGAGTTTCAAGGTGGTTTAGGATCATTTCGGAGAAGTTTGAGTTTGCTGGTTTCTGGTGCGGTATTGTTCATTCGCAATAGCAAAAACACTGTTCATTCGCAATTGCGAACCATTTATCGCAATTGCAAAAATACTGTTCACTCGCAACTGCGAACAATTTGTCGCAATTGTGAACATTGTTCATGGGAGCTGCTGTTCATTCGCAAATGCGAAGTTTTTGTCCGCAAATGCAAACCTAGACTGAATGTTTAAGATCTGAAAATGGAATTTCGTCCCATTATCCATTTTTGACGAATTGGAGCTCGAGAAGAGGCGATGTTTGGAAAATTTTCAAGGAAAACAACAGGGTAAGTGTTCTTAACTCACTTTTGGTTAAAATACTCGGATCCATTGTTGTTTTTATCCCTAAATTAGTGAATTGGGTTGAAAATGATAGAAATTTTCATAGACATTAATTGACGATTTGGAGGTCGAGTTTATTCTATGCATTATTCGAAGGTGGAAATTTCATTAATTTAAAGATTATTAATATGAAGTATTTGATATTTTAAATTTGGTACTGAGGCAATGTATTACAAATTTTAAAATATTATATTTTGCTAAGTTATTTATTCCTGAATATTTTGTAAGATTTTGTACTCATTGTGATTGAGCCATGAGCTCCCTGTTGTGGAAAATATTGTTGATGTTGTTTATTTTGGTAAACTGAAATATTTGGGCACTTGAGGTGCAAATTGTGATATATTGTAATATTGATACGCATGCGGTGGTGTAAGGTCTGGTTGTTGAAACACATGCGATGAGATAAGGGTGGCTTGATACGCGTGACCAGTAAGGGAACTACTAGAAGTCATGCGGTATGATAAGGGTGGCTAAAACGCGGGAAGCTATTTCGAAAAAAATATTTTCTTTAAAATAAATTGTAAAGACTCCCGCGGTGATATTAGCAAATGAGATATTGTAAATTTATTTATGATTTGGGACTACAAGGCGGTACCTCGGGAGTTCCCTTATTGATATTTATTTATGGCCGCAGTTGCTTTTGATTATTGTTATGATTTTCTTAAAGTTGAAAAATTCTGTTTTATTTCCGCGAGGTATTATTTGCCATTATTCTGTGTAGTTAAATGGTGACATAATATTTAATTGATTCATTTCCATTGTCATTTTATTTTTATTCTATTGTTATGCATTTCACCATGCCTTTTATTATTCCATTAGGGTCTGACCTGACCTCGTCACTACTCTAACGGTGTTAGGCTTGGCACTTACTGGGTACTGTTGCGGTGTACTCATACTACGTTTTGGCACATAATTTTGTGCAGATCCAGGTACATCCTACCGGCCCAGACATCAGTGAGCTACCTGTGTACGGAGACTTTGAGGTATATCTTCCAGCGTCCACATACTCCGGAGTCCCTTTCTACCCTTATTATGTTGCTTCCTTATTTTGTTTAGATTCTGACATATAGAGACATTGAGGATAAATTCTTAGAAGCTTGTGACTTATTTCTATTGGGTTTGGGGAGTTGTAATTATCTGAATTCCATACTTATTTATTTCATATTTTAATTGTTATTCCGCATTAATAGGCTTACCTAGTCTTAGAGACTAAGTGCGATAACGACATCCTACAGAGGGAATTTGGGGTCGTGACAAGTTGGTATCAGAGCTCTAGGTTCATAGGTATTATGAGTCACAAACAAGTTTAGTTGAGTCTCGCGGATCGGTACGGAGGCGTCTGTACTTATCTTCGAGAGGCTATGGAACTTTTAGAAAAAATATTCATTTCTTTGATTCCTTATCGTGCACATTTGTTGACTTCACAATTTTAACAATTGTCTTTCTATTCTCTCACAGATGATGCGGATACTCACAATTGGATCTGATGATTAGACACCCACGCCCCCTGTTGGAAACGCAAGAGGTCGGGGCCGGGCCAGAGG
>AWOL01S0018427.1:49537-84142 GCA_000715115.1 Nicotiana otophora
AGACATCAGTGAGCTACCTGTGTACGGAGACTTTGAGGTATATCTTCCAGCGTCCACATACTCCGGAGTCCCTTTCTACCCTTATTATGTTGCTTCCTTATTTTGTTTAGATTCTGACATATAGAGACATTGAGGATAAATTCTTAGAAGCTTGTGACTTATTTCTATTGGGTTTGGGGAGTTGTAATTATCTGAATTCCATACTTATTTATTTCATATTTTAATTGTTATTCCGCATTAATAGGCTTACCTAGTCTTAGAGACTAAGTGCGATAACGACATCCTACAGAGGGAATTTGGGGTCGTGACAAGTTGGTATCAGAGCTCTAGGTTCATAGGTATTATGAGTCACAAACAAGTTTAGTTGAGTCTCGCGGATCGGTACGGAGGCGTCTGTACTTATCTTCGAGAGGCTATGGAACTTTTAGAAAAAATATTCATTTCTTTGATTCCTTATCGTGCACATTTGTTGACTTCACAATTTTAACAATTGTCTTTCTATTCTCTCACAGATGATGCGGATACTCACAATTGGATCTGATGATTAGACACCCACGCCCCCTGTTGGAAACGCAAGAGGTCGGGGCCGGGCCAGAGGCCGAGGAAGACCACATGGTGCAGCCAGAGCACCTGCACGAGCTGCTGCAGCAGAGCCACCAGTTTCTCCAGTTGGAAAACATGCACCTGAGATGCCCGTTACTACCGCTACACTTCAGGAGACTCCTGCCCAGCTTTTGAGCATGTTTGGTACTCTAGCTCAGGCAGGGTTGAATCCACTTGCTCCTGTCACACCTCAGGCTGGGGAAGGAGTACAGACTCACGCCGCCCGTACCCTAGAGCCACAGGCCCAGGTTGACCATGCCCCAGAGGTTATATCAGTGCAACCAGCTGTCCCAGTTAGGCCTGAGGTTAGGACAACAGTTTCAGAGGGGGAGTAGCTCAGGCTCGAAAGGTACAAGAAGTACCACCCTCCCACATTCAATGGTTTAGCTTTAGAGGATGCTCAGGGTTTTCTTGAGTAATGTCACCGTATCCTCCATACCATGGGCATTGTGGATTCCAGTGGGGTTTCTTTCACGGCATTCCATCTTAAAGGAGTGGCCTACCAGTGGTGGCGGGCATATGCGTTGGATAGTTCAGCTGAGGCAGCTGCACTTACTTGGACTCAATTTTCTAATATGTTCCCGAGGGAATATGTTCCTTAGAGTCTTAGATATGCATGGCGCGCAGAGTTTGAGCAACTGCGCCAGGGTTCTATGACCGTGTCAGAGTATGCGGTCCGATTCAGTGATTTGACTAGGCATGCACCATCCGTAGTTGCTACTATTCGAGAGTGGGTTCACCGATTTATTGAGGGTCTCCACCCTAGTATCAGATTTAGTATATACCGAGAGCTAGAGATGGACATCACGTACCAACATGTGGTGTCAATTTCTAGGAGGTTGGAGGGTATGCGAACTCGAGAAAGCGAAGAGAGAGAAGCTAAGAGACCCCGAGATTCTGGCACATATAATAATTTTTGTGCCCCAGCTGTAGCCCATCATGGTAGAGGCTATGTGAGCCATCCTATTCATTCAGCACTTCCAGCTTCCAGTGGTATTCTGGCAACTCCCAGATCTCAAGTTCTATATTATGCACCGCCAGTGTCTACTATATATCCTTTACGGGGTGCTTTTACCGGGCAGTCTAGTCGATCAGGCCGGAGCCAGTCCCAGCTGTCACGTCCTCCGAGGGCTTATTTTGAGTGTGGTGACACACGTTATATAATGAGGAATTGCCCTATAAATAGCAGGGGTGCACCTCCACAAATTTCTCAGGCCCCACCTATTCCACAGGGCCCTCAGGTTTCTCTGGCCATGATTACTGCACCAGTTGCCACTCCACATGCATAACCAGCTAAATATGGAGGTCGGACAAGTAGAGGTCGCCCTAGAGGGGGAGGCCAGGCCAGATATTATGCCCTTCCTGCTAAGACAGAGGCCGTTGCATCGGATTCTGTTATCACATGTATTATTTCGGTCTGTCATATAGATGCAACAGTCTTATTTGATCCAGGATCCACTTATTCTTATGTGCCATCTTATTTTGCCTCGTATTTGGGCGTATCCCGCGATTTGTTGAGTTCTTCTATTTATGTATCTACACTCGTGGGTGAATCTATTATTATGGACCGCGTGTATAGGTCGTGTCTCATTATTATCAGTGGTTTTGAGACCAGAGTTGATTTATTATTGCTCAATATGGTGGATTTTAATATTATTTTGGGCATGGACTGGTTCTCGCCCCATCATGCTATTCTTGATTGTTATGCTAAGACGGTGATGTTGGCTATGCCAGGTCTGCCGCGGATAGAGTGGAGAGGTACCTTGGATTATGTTCCTAACAGGGTTATATCTTTTTTAAGCCTCAACATATGGTTGAAAAGGGGTGTGATACGTATCTGGCCTATGTGAGGGGTGTTAGTGTTGATACTCTTACTGTGGAGTTAGTTCCTATAGTAAGGGATTTTCCTGACGTATTTCCAGCAGATCTTCCGGGTATGCCACCCGACAGGGATATTGACTCTTGCATTGATTTGTTACCGGGCACTCAGCCTATTTCTATTCCACCATATTGTACGGCCCCAGTAGAATTGAAGGAATTAAAAGAGCAGTTACAATAGTTGCTTGATAAGGGTTTCATTAGGCCCAGTGTATCGCCTTGGGGTGCTCTTGTCGTATTTGTAAAGAAGAAGGATGGTTCTATGCAGATATGCATTGATTACCGCCAATTGAACAAAGTCACAGTGAAGAACAGGTATCCATTGCCACGTATTGATGACCTATTTGATCAGCTTCAGGGTGCCAGGGTGTTCTCTAAGATTGACTGCTTTCAAGACTCGGTACGGTCATTATTAGTTTCTTGTAATGTCATTTGGGTTGACCAACGCCCCAACACCATTTATGCATCTAATGAACATTGTATTTCAGCCATATGTTGACTCCTTAATCATTGTATTTATTGACGACATTCTGGTGTATTCCCGCAGTCGGGAGGATCATGAACAACACTTGAGAACTGAGCTTCAGACATTGAGAGAAAAGAAATTATATGCAAAATTTTCAAAGTGTGAATTCTGGCTTGATTCGGTAGGACTTTGGGTCATATAGTTTCGTGTGAGGGGATCAAGGTAGATCCTAGGAAGATTGAAGCAGTGCAGAGTTGGTCCAGACCGTCCTCAGCTACGAAGAACCGGAGTTTTCTTGGTTTGGCAGGGTATTATCGCCAATTTGTAGAGGTTTTTTCTTCTATTGCTGCCCCTATGACCAAATTGACCTAGAAGGGTTCTCCATTCAAGTGGACCAAGGAATGTGTGGAGAGCTTTCAAAATCACAAGACAACTTTGACTACAGCCCCAGTATTGGTGTTGCCTACATGTTCGGGGTCTAATACTATGTATTGTGATGCATCACGTATTGGTCTCGGCGCAGTGTGGATGCAAGACAGTAGGGTGATTGCCTATGCGTCCAGGAAGTTAAAGGTGCATGAGAAGAATTATCATATATATGACCTTGAGTTAGCAGTTATTGTTCATGCTTTAAATATTTGGCGGCATCATTTGTACGGTGTCCATCGTGAGGTTTATACCGATCACCGGAGTTTACAATATTTGTTTAAGTAGAAGGATCTTAATTTGCGGCAGCAAAGGTGGTTGGAGTTACTAAAGGATTATGATGTCACCATTCTCTATCATACTGGAAAGACCAATGTAGTGGGCGATGCCTTGAGTCGTAAGGCGGAGAGTTTGGGCAGCTTAGCATATCTACCGGTAGCAGAGAGGCCTTTAGCCTTGGATGTTCAGGCCCTGGCCTAATGTAGATGGTTTGTGTGAGTTGATTCTCCAAGAGGCTCACAGTTCGCGGTACTCCTTTCATCCGGGTACTACAAAGATGTATCAGAACCTGAGACAACACTATTGGTGGAGGCGAATGAAGAAAGACATAGTGGAGTAGGCAGCTCGGTGTCTAAATGGTCAGCAGGTAAAATATGAGCATCATCGGCCAGGTGGATTGCTTCAGAAGTTAGATATTCCGGAGTGTAAATGGGAGCGGATCACTATGGATTTCGTTGTTGGGCTTCCACAGACTCAACGAAAGTTTGATGCAATTTAGGTGATTGTGGATAGGCTAACCAAGTCATCTCATTTCATTCATGTGATGACTACCTATTCTTCCTAGCAGTTGGCTCGAATCTATATTCGTGAGATTGTCAGACGTCATGGCGTACCTGTATCTATCATCTCTGACCGGGGTACACAGTTTACATCACGGTTCTGGAGGGCAGTACAACATGAGTTGGGTACTCGGATAGAGTTGAGTACAACATTTCACCCTCAGACAGACGGGTAGTATGAATGCACTATTCAGATACTAGAGGATATGTTTCGTGCATGTGTGATAGATTTTAGGGGTGCTTGGGATCAGTTCTTACCACTTGTGGAGTCTTCTTACAACAACAGTTATCAGTTGAGCATTCAGAAGGCACCGTATGAGGCCTGATATTATAGGCGGTGCAGGTCTCCAGTGGGTTGGGTCGAGCCGGGTGAAGCTAGGCTATTGGGTACAGACTTGGTTCAAGATGCTTTGGAAAAGGTTAAATTGATTAAGGATCGACTTCATACAGCCCAATCTAGAAAAAAGAGTTATGCGGATCGGAAAGTTCGTGATGTTGCATTCATGGTTGATGAGCGGGTCTTCCTCCGGGTGTCACCCATGAAGGGTTTTATGAGGTTCGGGAAGAAGGGCAACTTGAACCCGACATATATCAGACCTTTTTGAGATACCTGAAGGGATTGGAGAGGTGGCCTATAGACTTGCACTACCACCTAACCTCACTGCAGTTCATCCATTATTCTATGTTTCCATGCTCCGAAAGTATCACGGCGATCCATCCCATGTGTTAGACTTCAGCTCAGTCTAGTTGGACAACGATCTCTCTTATGTTGAGGAACTAGTTGCTATTTTGGACAGACAAGTTAGAAAGTTGAGATAGAAGAGTATTCTTCAGTAAAAGTACAGTGGAGGGGTTATCTAGTCGAGGAGGCAAATTTGAGGACGAACGTTTGTTTAAGAGGGGGAGAATGTAACGACCCGACCGATCATTTTTAGTATTACAACCACATTCTCCCATGTACTGCTTAACTTATACTTTATAATTGTTATGTGACTCGCTGGGGTGGTTAGTTCGGATCCGGTGCGGTTTTGGAATGAATTGGGACACTTAGTTCCAAGGTATAAAGTTTAAGTTGAAAGAGTGATCGGATGTCGACTTATGGGTAAACGACCCCGAAATAGAATTTTGATGATTCCAATAGCTCCGTAGGGTTATTTTGGACTTACGAGCGTGCCCGGAAAATTATTTGAGAGTTCATAGTGGAATTAGGCTTGAAATGACAAAAGTTAAATTTTAGAGAAGTTTTACCGGGGTTGACCTTTTGATATTGAGGTCAATCAGACTTGATTTAATAGGTTTAGGCATCGAATGTAGAAGTTGGAAATTCTTATGTTCCTTAAGCTTAAATTGGGGTATGATTCATGGTTTTAGCGTTGTTTCATGTTATTTGAGGTTTCAACTAAGTTCGTATGATATTTTAGGACTTTTCGGTATGATTTGACGGGCCCCGAGGGGCTTGGTTGTATTTTTGGATCATTGGTTGAGAGACTAGTAAAGTTAAGAAATTTGGGAGTTTGACCATGGTCAATATTATCCCAAGACGACCTCTTTTCAGTATTTTTAGTGCGCAAGCAGGTCCGTAACATGTTTTATGATTGAAATTCATATATGGTTTGTGTTCGGGAGGTTCCGAATGAGTTTCAGGGTGGTTTCGAATCATTTCGGAGAAGTTTGAGTTTGCTGATTCTAGTGAGGTACTGTTCATTCGCAATTGCGAACCATTTATCGCAATTGTGAAATCCCTGTTCACTCGCAATTGCGAACAATTTGTCGAAATTGCGAACACTGTTCATGGGAGGTACTTTTCATTCGCAAATGCAACGTTTTTGTCCGCAAATGCGAACTTGGACAAAATGTTTAAGATCTTAAGCTCGGGAAGAGGCGATTTTGAGAGATTTTCAAGGAAAACAACGGGATAAGTGTTCTTAACTAAATTGTGGTTAAAATACCCGAATGCATTGTTTTTTTTATCCCTAAATCAGTGAATTGGGTTGAAAATAGTAGAAATTTTAAGACTTTAATTGAGGATTTGGAGGTCGAGTTGATATTGTAATTTTGTAAAATTTATATGGTTGGACTCATGGTTGGACATGCGTTCATATTTCGTAACTTTTGTCGGGTTCCGAGATGTGGGCCCCATTGTTGAATTTATTCCTATAATTTGCATTGATTGAATCAAATTAATTATGACTAGATTCCAGCCGATTGGAGTTGGAAATCAAGGAAAAGGCATTCTAGTTAAGTGGTTGAGCGTGGTCTGAGGTAAGTGACTTGTTTAACCTTGTGTGGGGGAAATTTCCCCTAGGATTGGTATTGATGTGATAATTGTAATGTATTGAAAGTCGCGTACACAAGGTGACGAGTGTGTACTCGGGCTAAATGTGGAAGATTATGTTTTTAAATTGTGTAAGTTGCTGTTGCATATTAATTAAATTATTTTATCTTGTTATATTCTTCATCATTGATATGATTTTTTTTATACTTTAAATTTGCTTGACCTTTTCCTACTAATTGTTTTACATGTTTAGTAGTTTCTTTTATTCTGTGCATTATTTGAAGGTGGAAATTTCTTTAATTTAAATATTATTAATATGAAGTATTTGATATTTTAAATTTGGTACTGAGGCAATGTATTAAAAAAATTGAAATATTATTTTTTACTGAGTTATTTATTCCCGAATATTTTGTGAGATTTTGTACTCACAGTGATTGAGCCATGAGCTCCCTGTTGTGGAAAATATTGTTGATGTTGTTTATTTTGGCGAATTGAAATATTTGGGTACTTGAGGTGCAAATTGTGATATATTATGATATTGATATGCATGTGGTGGTATAAGGTCTGGGTGTTGAAATGCATGCGGTGAGACAAGGGTGGCTCGATACGCGTGGCTAGTAGGGGAACTACTAGAAGTCATGCGGTGTGATAAGGGTGGCTAAAACGCGAGATGCTATTTCGGAAAAAAATGCTTTCTTTAAAATAAATTATGAAGGACCCCGCAGTGATATAAGGAATTGAGATGTTGTGAATTTATTTATGATTTGGGACTACGAGGTGGTACCTCGGGAGTGCCCTTGTTGATATTTATTTATGGCCGCAGTTACCTTTGATTATTGTTGTGCTTTTCTTAAAGTTGAAAAATTTTGTTTTGTTTCCGTAAGGTATTATTTGCCCTTATTCTATGTAGTAAAATGATGACATACTATTTACTTTATTCATTTTTATTGTTATTTTATTTTTATTATATTGTTATACATTTTACCATGTCTTTTATTATTCCAGTAGGGCCTTACCTGACTTCGTCACTACTCTACCGAGGTTAGGCTTGACACTTACTAGGTACCGCAGTGGTGTACTCATACTACGTTTCTGCACATCTTTTTGTGAAGATCCAGGTACATCCTACCAGCCCAAACATCAGTGAGCTACCTATGTACGAAGACTTCGAGGTATATCTGCGAGCCTCCGCAGACTTCGGACTCCCCTTCTACCCTTATTATATTGCTTCCTTATTGTTTTAGACTCTGACATCTACAGAGACTTTGAGGATAAATTCTTAGAAGCTTGTGACTTATTTCTACCGGATTTTGGAAGTTGTAATTATATGAATTGCAGACTTAGTTATTTCATATTTCTATTGTTATTCCGCATTAATAGGCTTACCTAGTCTTAGAGACTAGGTGCCATCACAACATCGCACATAGGGAATTTGGGATCGTGACAACACTGTTTTGAAAAAAAAAAACGTAAGAGCCACTTGAAAGAGGAAAAACAATTATAATTGTATTGTTGTGCAAAATATTCTTTGATAGTGGCAACTCTTGATGTAATTGTGCTTAAAGAAGTCAGAAGTTAATGTAAATTCATGTGAAGGTGGAGTATTGGTTTGACATAAGTGTGGGGTTTTAACAATGAGATGTATGTATTAAAAGTTCTTAGGGAGGTGTGGTCACTCTTATATCTAAATGTATCATACCCGTCCCGCAGCTTACATTACAACTAATTAAAGTCCTACTTGATCCTTGACTGAATGAGCTTAATTAGTAGCTAGTACATTACGGGCAAGCTTATAGTTCATGTTTTGTAGCATATGAATGTTATTTTTGAGAGTGAGTGAATGCTGTCTATCTTGAGTTCCTAGTTGTTCTTAATGTTTATTATGTGTGGAAAACTCTCTTTTGTTGTGAGGGCAATTGATTCATGAAGGAAAGGTAATGCTTGACCTCTATGTTGGAGTGTCACGACCCAAAACCTAACCCGTCGTGATGACACCTATTGTGGTACTAGGTAAGCCGACCTTTCCAAACCGCTTTTAAAATTTAGCAGAAATGCATTAAGATATTTAAAATAACTGGTGTTTCTCATAAATACGGGGGTAAACCCTAAATAAACAATAAGTGCGAAAAAATAGCCCAACATCGGGGTGCCGCTAAGTCATGAGCAACTAGACTCTCAATCTAAAAGACAAAGTCTACAATAGTTTCTGTCTAGATATCAATACAGAGAAAGAAAGATAATAAGGAAGGAGCACAAGGTCTGTGAATGCCGGCAACTACCTTGTAAATCTCCGGAAAAGCAACTGCGCAGGAACTCAATGACCTCCACGTCCGGTCATACCTGGATCTGCACACAAGGTGCAGGGAGTAACGTGAGTACTTCCAACACAGTAAGTAACAGAATTAAATATGGAACTGAGAATCAGTGACAAGCTACACAAATGCAGTTCATATCAGTAATTTCAGCAAGAAAATAGGCATACTTTCAATCCGGTGTTTTAAATCAAAACATTTCGAGCTCAGGTACAACAATATAAGCCCTCCAGAAAATTTCACAACAACAACAATTTGCAACTAAGTGCAACAACAAATAAGAGCAAGTACAACCTCACAGGGCTATTGTCACTCATCTATCCCAATGGCTCAATCACTTGACTCCCATCCTCAATACCTACTATCAAAGGTACCTGCGCTCACTTGGGGTGTACAAACTCCGGAGGGGCTCCTACAACCCAAGCACTATATTGCTGCGGCGTGAAGCCCAACCCAATTCTGCTGCGGCATGCATCCCGATCCATATATTGTTACGGCATGCAGCCCGCTCCATATATTACGGTGGCGTGCAGCCCGATCAGATATTGTTGCGACGTGCAGCCCGATCCAGTCACTAACCTCTCCAGCCCCTCGGGCTAATAGAATATCATAATAATTAGCCCAAACAGAGAGTACAACAAGTATCAACAAGAAATGAGATGGAATGGAGATATAACACAAAAGTACGACTGTGACTGAGTACAAGTAAACAATTAGCAGACAATTCAACAAGTATTCAATCGTTGCGGGTCCCATCAGTGATATCATATGGCCTAAGCATGGCTTCTAACATGAAAGTCAGTCAATTGGTCAAGATAAGGAAAAACAAGTAATAACAATGGCTATTCGACTTTATAGTCTCACGGGACGGACCAAGTCACAATTCCTCACGGTGCACGCCCGTCACCTAGCATGTGCGTCACCTCCAAATATTCACATCATACAAATTCTCGGGATTTCATACCCTCAAAATCGGATTTAAGACTGTTACTTTCCTCAATACGAGAAAAATCCTACTTCGCGATGCCTTTGCCTCTCAAATCGGCCTCCAAACGTCCTGAATCTAGCCACAAGTAATACAACACAATCAGTAAAGTCTAAAAGGATCAATTTCACAAGAAAACTACTAAATTAGAGCCAAAATCCGAAATCGACTCAAACCCGCCCACCCCTCCCGGGCCCACGTCTCGAAATCTGATATAAGTCACAAAATACGAAAGCCCATTCACTCACGAGTCTAACCATACCAAATTTATCAAAATCCGACCTCATTTGGTTACTCCAATCCCCAAAACTCCACTCTCCAACTCTCCAGCCCTAAATCCCCCACATTTCTAGTTCAAATCCCTAATTAGATGATGAAATCAACGGAAAACCACCATAGCTAAGGATAATTAGGCTCAAGGAACTTACCTCAGTGAATAGCCTTGAATTTCCTTCCACAATTCACCTCAATTCAAAATTGTGGAAATGAAGAAAAATCTCGAAGTCCTCTATTTATACATTCTGCCTAGTGAAACCGCACGTGCGGTCCCTTTTGTCGCTTCTACGATGCCGCATCTGAGGTCCAAGCTCCGCTTCTGTAGAAAGTCACTTAAAACCCCTGGACCGCTTCTACGACTCTCGACCGCATCTGCGATCGTCGCAGGTGCGGATACTACCTCGCCCCTGTGGATTACCTCTCGCACCTGTGCATTCCTGCCCGCATCTGCGACTCTCGCAGGTGCGGGAATTCCTTCGAACCTGCGGTTCCTGCCCACGTCCTCCATAGCCGCATCTGCGGTTCCTCAGTCGCTCCTGCGGGCTCCCACTCCGCAGGCGCGGAAGACACCAGAACTAGCAGCTTCAACTACATTTTCCAAGTTCCAAACCTTCTGTTAACCACCTGCAATCACCCCGAGGCTCTCGGGACCTCGATCAAACATACCAACACGCCCCATAACATCACACGAACTTAGTCGAACCTTCGAATTACTCAAAACAATATCGAAATATCAAATTACCCTCGGAATCAAGCCTAAGAACTTCTAAACTTCCAAATTCCGCAAATGACGCCAAAACCTATCAAACCACATTCGAATGACCTCAAAATTTACACAAATGACACTATGAACCTACTCCAACTTCCAGAAATCCATTTCGACCCCGATATCAAAATTTCCACTGCCGACCAAAATCGTCAAATTTTTAATTTTCACCAATTCAAGCCTAATTCTACTACGGAGCTCCAAATAACATTCCGAATGCGCTCCTAAGTCCAAAATCATCTAACGGAGCTAACGTAACCATCAAAATTCAAATGCGAGATCGTTTACACGTAAGTCAAAATTCGGTTGACGTTTCTAATTAAACTTCTGATAAAAGGACTAAGTGCCTTAATTCACTCCGAAACCAGTCCGGACCCGAACCAATTAACCTGGCATATCATAATATAGTTGAAGAACACAAAAAGAAGCATAAATGGGGGAAACGGGGCTATAACTCTCGAAACAACCGACCGGATCGTTACATCCTCCCCCTTTTAAAAACGTTCGTCCTCGAAGAAGTCTAGAAACATACCCGGAGTCTCAAATAGGCATGGATATCTACTCCGCATCTCCCGCTCGACCTCCCAGGTGGCCTCCTCCATAGGCGGACCTCTCCACTACACCTTCACTGAAGTTATATCCTTTGACCTCAGCTTCCGAACCTGCCGATCCAAAATGGCCACCGGCGCCACATCATAAGTCATATCACTATCCAACTGAATCGTGCTAAAATCCAAAATATGGGACAGATCTCCAATATACTTCTTGAGCATAGAAACGTGAAACACTGGATACACACTCGACAAGTTGGGTGGCAAGGCAAGCTTGTAAGCCACCTCCCCTATCCTTTGAAGCACCTCAAAAGGCCCAATGAACCGGGGTCTCAACTTGCCCCTCTTCCCAAACCTCATAACACACTTCATGGGTGATACCTTCAGCAAAACCTTCTCCCCAACTATGAAAGACACATCACAAACCTTCCTGTCCGCATAGCTCTTCTGCATAGACTATGCTGTGCGAAGCCGTTCCTGAATCGATTTCATCTTGTCTAATGCATCCTGGACCAAGTCTGTACCCAAGAGCCTAGCCTCACCCGGCTCAAACCATCATACTGGAAATCTACACCTCCTCCCATATAAAGCCTCATACGGAGCCATCTAAATGATCGGTTGATAACTGTTGTTATATGAAAACTCCGCAAGTGGCAGAAACTGGTCCCATGAACCCCCAAAGTCAATGACACAAGCGCGTAACATGTCCTCCAATATCTAGATAGTGCGCTCGGACTATCCGTCCATCTGAGGGTGAAAGGTTGTGCTTACCTCAACCAGAGTACCTAACTCTTGGTGCACGGCCCTCCTAAACTGAGTGCCCCTATCTAAAATGATGGAAAGTGGGAGAACAATCTCTCGGATGTAAATATCAGTCAACCGCTCTAAAGAGTAAGTAGTACAAACTGGAATGAAGTGCGCAGACTTAGTCAGCCGATCCACAATAACCCAAATAGCATTGAACTTCCTCGAAGTCCATAGGAGCCCAACTATGAAGTCCATGGTGATCCGCTCCCACTTCCACTCTGGGATCTCTAACCTTTGAAGCAAGCCACCCGGTCTCTGATGTTCATACTTAACCTGCTGACAATTGAGATACCAAGCCACAAACCCAACTATATCCTTCTTCATCTGCCTCCAAAAATAGTGTTGTCTCAATTCCTGGTACATCTTCGCGGCACCTGGATGGATGGAATATCGCGAGCTGTGGGCCTCCTCAAGAGTCAACTCCCGGAGCCCATCTACATTAGACATGCATATCTGGTCCTGCACCCTCAGTACGCCGTCATCACCAATAGTCACATCCCTAGAATCACCTCGTTGAACCCTATTCTGAAGAACGAGAAGGTGGGGGTCATCATACTGACGCTCCCTGATACGGTCATAAAGAGAAGACCACACAAGTCAATACCCGACTCGGCTCCAAAATATCCAATCTGACAAGCAGGACAGCTAAGGCCTAAACATCTAATGTCGAAGGTCTCCCTACTGCTGGAAGATATGCTAAACTCCCCAAACTCTACGCCCGACGACTCAAAGCATCGACCACCACATTGGCCTTCTCCTGATGGTACAAAATAGTGATACCATAGTCCTTTAAAAGCTCCAACCATCTCCGCTGGCGCAAATTAAGATCCTTCTTCTTTAACAGATGCTGCAAACTCCGGTTATCAGTGTAGATCTCATATGAACCCCGTACAGATAGTGCCGCCAAATCGCCAGGGCGTGAATAATAGCTGCTAACTCAAGATCATGTATAGGATAGTGCTTCTCATGGGTCTTCAACTAGCGCAAAGCATAAGAAATCACCCTACTATTCTACATCAGAACACATCCAATACATGTCCTCGAGGCATCACAATGCACGATGTAAGAATCTAAAGTTGATGGCAGAACTAACACTGGAGTTGTGGTCAAGGCAATCTTGAACTTCTAAAAGCTCTCCTCACACTCATATGACCACCGGAATGGAGAACCCTTTTGGGTCAATCTGTTCAAGGGAGATGCAATAGATGAAAATCCCTCCATAAAGCGACGGTAATAGCCCGCCAAACCAAAAAAGCTCATAATCTCCATGGCTGAGGACGGTCTAGGATAACTCTGCACCACCTCTATCTTCTTCTAATCCACCTGAATACTCTCACTGGACACCATGTGCCCCAAGAATGCTACTGAGTCGAGACAAAACTCATATTTGGAGAACTTTGCATAAAGTTTCTCCTATCTCCAAAAAGAGCAAAAACAAAGATGACAAATATGACTATAAAGGATGAACAAAAGGGTGACACTTATTTGAGATAGTGAGCAATGATAGCCTTCGTCATCTCAATATGAGAAATCATGCATGGAATTTTTGCAGTGGGTATATATAAAATATAATATCTTTTGACTGCATCTGCTTCAATAGTCATGTATGGTACCCATCCTTCTTCATCTACCAAGTGCAAGGGCCCTTTTGGTAACATTTTCTTGATGGTGCGGAAGGATATGTTTCAAAATGAGTTGGCCTACCTCAAAGTGGCCTTGTCGCACTATCTTATTATTAGCACATACCATTCTTTGCTAGTTTAGCTGGCAAAAACACACAGCTATTAGTCGTTTTTCATCAATCAGCATTAGCTGCTCTAAACGGGTATTGACCCGCTTAGTGTCTTCGATCTTTGATTCCACGTTAATTCAGAGAGAGGGAATTTCATCTTTAGCTGGTATTACAGCTTCAGTTTGATAAACTAACAGATAAGGAGTTGCACTCACAGATGTGCAAGTAGTCATGCGGTATCCAAAAAGAGCAAACGACAACTCTTCATGACATTGCCTTGACCCTTGGATCATTTTTATAAGAATGTTCTTGATGTTCTTGTTAGATGCTTTAACGACTCCTTTGTCTTTTGGCTGGTAAAGGGTAGAATGGCGATGCACAATTTTAAATTGCTTGAATATCTCCTTCATCAGATGACTATACAGATTGGCTGCATTGTCAGTGATAATGGTCTTTGGGTACCAAAACGACAGACGATGTTGGAATGAACAAAATCTACCACTGCTTTCTTGGTGACTGCTTTGAAATTGATAGCCTCCACCCACTTGGTAAAGTAATGAATGGTGACCAAAATGAATCTATGCCTTTGAAGCCTTTGGCTCGATTGGCCTAATAACATCCATTCCCCAAGCAACGAAAGGGGAGGACAAGGGATGCAACTCTGACAGAGGCGAGTGAATCAGGTCGCCATGAATTTGTCATTGGTGACACTTGTGAAAAGAACTAAGGCAATCTCGCTACATAGTAAGCTAATAATACTAGGCCCACAGAATCTTCTTCGCAAAAATATATCCATTCATGTGTGGCCTACATAACCCCGAATGTACTTCACTCAATATCCCCTCAGCTTCTATGGCATCGATGCATCTCAACAAGTTCATGTTTGGGGTCCTTTTGTATAGGATTTCCCTATTGAGGAATAAACCACCAACGAGCCGTCGTATAGTTCTTTTTTTATCTCTTTTGGCATGCTCTGGGTATTCCTTTTATTTTCAGGGGTTTTTTTATGTCATGATACCACGGTTCACCATCTGGTTCTATCTCAATAGTATTGCACTAACTGTGTTGATTTCAAACTTGTATTTCCAATGGATCAACATGAGTGTTGCCTAGATAAGGAAGTATCGAGGCTAAGATGTCGAAGGCATCAACTAGCGCATTGTGAAAACTGGGATTGTACCAGAACATGATTGGCATAAATCATTTTCTTAGGTCTTGCACACATTGTCTGTATGGAATGACCTTGATGTATCGAGTCTCCCATTCACTTTGAAATTTTCGGATGAGGAAGTCGGAATCTCCTATAACCAATAGTTCATGCACATCCATATCGAAGGAAATTTTGAGACCCATGATACAAGATTCGTATTGCGCCGAATTACTGGTACAGAAGAAACAAAGTCGGGACGCTGTCCTACCCAATAGGTAAGATGAGGATCACCCCAATCCCAATTCTTTTGATATTGACAGCCCCATCAAAATACATTTTCCATGCATGGCTGTTGTCTGGAACTACTTCCTCTATTGAGTTGACCTCTTCATTTGGGAAGTATGTGCTTAGTGGCTCATAATCATCATCGACTTGATTCTCTACCAAATGATCAGCCAAAGCTTGTGCTTTCATTGCGGTGCGATTGACATAGATGATGTCGAACTCCGTGAGTAGAATTTTCCATTTTGCGAGCCTGCTAGTGGGCATTGGTTTTTGGAAGATGTACTTCAATGAATCCATTCTGGATATGAGGTAAGTAGTGTAGGCCAGAAGATAATGCTTCAGCTTCTGAGCAGTCCAAGTCAAGGCACAACATGTCCTTTCTAAAAGGGTATACCTAACCTCACAATTGCTGAATTTCTTGCTCAAATAATAGATTTCCTATTCGTTTTTGCCTGTCGCATCATGTTTCCTTAGAACGCATCCAAAACAATTATCAATCACTGATAGATACAAAAATAAAAGCCTTCCAGGTTCAGGTGGGACCAATACAAGGGGTTTTGATCGACAATATTTGATCCTGTCAAAAGCTTTTTGCCAATCGTCGGTCCACTTAATAGCAACATCCATTTTCAACAACTTAAAGATGGGCTCGCACGTGGTTATGAGCTGAGCAATGAATTGACTGATGTAGTTCAACCTCTCAAGAAAACTCATGACTTCAGTTTTGTTCTTCGGTAGTGGCATATCTCGAATGGAATTCATCTTAGATGGCAGATCTCGTATGGACTTTATGAAAGTAACCCAAATACGAAAAGGAGACTGCAAAAGTAAACTATCGAGACTCCTTCCTTGTGGGGAGAGGAGTTGCTTCCCTGTCGTTAAGCATGGTCTCTGTGTCAATTAGTTGCATATCAGCGTGACAAGTGCCTTCACCAGCTTGGATCATATTCACTTCAGAAAATATTTTGTTGAGGCCATGGAAAATTTCACCAATGTTTTTCTACGCCAAGGAATTTTGGCCCTCTTGGAGTCGTGGATTGACAAAGGTGTAGAAATTATGAGGGATCGGTTTTTGCAAGTCCCACCCATGCTTTTTGAGGTGCTTGGATTTGTCTTCATCCGCTTGTCTGGGCCTGAAACCTAAGCCAAAAGTACCCTTGTTACTGAATGGATAAATGGGTTATGAAATTCCTCGCAAGGATGCCCCCAAGCCTTTTCCTAGCTCATAACCTTCTCTCAGTATATGTACAGCCACCATCACAGATGTGGCGGAAAGTTGAGGATGCAAAATGGTCTTTCTTTCCTCATCATGGTCCACAACAACCACTTCGAAAGCCAGATAGACAATTGACTCTTACCCGTTCTTGGCCTCAATACACAGGATTAATGGGTCCTTATAAATGGATGACTCATCTTCTTCGTGAACGATAATTTCTTGCATGTCACGTTCGAACTTGATCATTTTATGCACTGTGGATGGCACAGCTCGAGCCATATGGATCCATGTACTTCCAAGAAGAAAGTTATAAGATGTTTCCATGTCCACTACTTGGATGATAATTTAAAAATCAACTAGCCCAATTTCATGGTGAGGCTAGTTTCCCCAATGGTGTTTCTCGCTGAGTCATTAAAAGGCCGGATGCAGACATTGATGGTTCGGATTCTATCTGTATTGATCTACATGCCTTGCAAAGTAGAGAGAGGTCATACATCTACACTCGAGCCCCCATCAACCATGACTTGCTTTACGCAATGCCCCTGGCATTTGACGGTCAAGTGCAAAGCCCTATTGTGCCCGGCTCCCTCCTCAAGGAGTTCATCATCTGTAAAGGAGGTTCTATTCACCTCGAACAATATGTTGGCCATCTTCTCTATCTGATTCACTGTTTTCATTACCCAATTTCCACTACAGACCGTGATGACGCCCAACATCACAGTTAGGCAAGCCAACAGTGATATACCCATTTAATTATTCAATTTATTATTTTTAAAGTAATTGATGTCTAGTTAAAGAAGTAGCCATTAATAAGAAAGTAGAGTCAAACCAAGCATCAAGTAAAGATAAGCGTGAATTCGTGAATCCATATAGATAAACAAAAGTCTACTAGAAACTCCCAAAACTCAGTGTTACAGTTGCATGAGCAAACTAGGAGAATATACAAAACCTCCTACTCTACTACCTGGAATAAGATAGATAGAAACTAAAATATAGTAAGGAGAAACTCCGGGTACTGTGGAACAGCATAGAGAGCAGCTCACTACTAGGCCTCAAGGTACATACATTACCGTGGAAAGCCTATATGACCGCTGGATTCACCTGCCTCAGATCCTACTCAGTAATTATCTAGTCTAACCTCGAAGAAATGGTGACGAGTGGTCGATTTCAACACTTACTAGTGGGCAATATATATAATGAACAAAATTATTTAATAAGCATGAATATCAACATCAATGTTGAATTAGGAGGAAAATAATTAAATTATCCACTAACAAGTAACAATTTAAATGTCCCCAAACGTCACGTAATATTCTCAACAAGTAAAGACTTAACATGTACTATAAACTCTCAAGTCCTGACAGGCATATCAAGTGAAATCAGACTCCGAATGACAATACTCACGAGTTATGCTGAGGTCGTACGTCCCGATCCATAATATTCATGTACATGCACTATCGTGGTCGTATGATCCGATCAATGGATGCATCTAATAAATATATATATATTTCTGAGGCATTCAGCCCGATCCACAAGAATAGAGAAACTTTTCGGATTTCAAATTTCACATTTTACAACTCCGAGATAAACCCATGAAAGGATATGGTATGTATAAATAATTAAACATTTCAGCCAACTTTCTAAGAAGAAACTCAATTTAACATGATCTTTAGCCAAATCCTACTCACAAATACCTTATAATAAATCTAACAAGTTGAGTTCAAATCGAGCATGTAATGGCATAATAAAGGCCTATGTCTACCAGGACATAACATGCATTCTCACTACGCACATGCCCTCGTCACTTCGTGCATACGTACCGCCCACAAATAGTAGCAAGTAGTAATTCAAACACCTATGGGGTAGATTTTCTCTTACAAGGCTAGGCAAGAGACTTACCTTGGTCCAAAATTCACTTTCCGGTCCATAATTAACTTTAAAATCCTCAAGTCGGTGACCAACAATCCGAAAGTAGCCAAATATTATATAAATTAATCAATAGATGCTCAAAAGCTCATAATTTAGCTCCTAGAGTAATTACCCAACCCAAATGGGAAGATTCCTAAGATTCAACCTCGGGCCCACGTACCGAATTTCAGAAATATTTGAAAATACATATTACCTAAAACCTCACGAACCCAAATATATAATTTCTACTGAACCCATAATCATTTTCGTGGTCTAACCCCAGTTTTAGCAAAACAGAGATTTTTCAACAATCTCCTAAAATTCCCACATTTTACATGTAACAATCTACCCCTAATTTATGTGGTAAACTCATATTGGGTAGGAATTACTTACTTTCAATAGCTAGGAGAAAATCCCTCTTCTTGATCGCTGAAAAGGCTTCCCTTCTTCGCGATCGCGGAAAAGGCCTCGCGAAGGCAAATGACCCAGGCCCCATAAATTTGGCTATCGCGAATGCGACAAAAGCCTCACGAATGTTAAGGCTTGTATGGCCTGCCCTACGCTAACACGAGGGCTTCTTCGCGAATGCGAAGGCCAACTGCGGCCACCCTTGCCCAGCCTACTGTACCCGAACGTGGGCCCTTTCACACGAACGGAAAGGCCACAAGTCACAAACCATCGCGAACGCGGACTGGATTTCACGAACGCGAAATACAATTTCTAGTCCACCAATTTTCTTTCTTCACTAATGCAACCCCACCCATGCGAATGCGAAGAAGGAAACTAGAACCAACTGTCACAGCATTTTGGACTTAACTTCGAGCGGTCCGAAACACACCTGAACCACCCGGGACCTCGTCCAACTACACCAACAAGTCCATAAATATAATAAGGACCTGCTAGAACTCTCGAAACACATAAAATGACAACAAAACTAAGAACTGCACCCCCAAAACCGAATTGAATCAGATTATGAACTTCAAGTTTGTCAACTTATTTCGAATGCGCCGAATCATGCTTAGACCTCTGAGAGTGGCACCAAATTTTGCGTGCAAGTCATAAATCATAATACAAAACTATTTCCTGGTTCGGAATCCCAATTAAACCCTGATAACACCAAAGTTCCAATCCAAACTTAAAGAACATGATGAACCTTCAAAGTGTCAACTTTCAATATTAAGCACTGAAACGCTCACGGGTCACCCCGAAACCCTATCTGAACACACACCCAAGTCCAAAGTCATCATACGAACCTATTGGGATCATCAAATCCCAGTTCCGAGGTCGTTTACTCAGAATGTTGACTCAAGTCAAACTTAACCCTTATAAGCTACTATTAAGGAACTAAGTATTCAGATTTCAACTCGTACCCTTCCAAACCCCAATCAACCATCCCCATAGGTTATAAAACAATAAAAGCACATACGGGGAGTCTTTATTAAGGGAACGAGGATCTAGCAGGATAATTCTTCCCATGATGCTTCAGCTGACATGAAGCATATGTAATAACGCTTCACTCCTGCATCAATACAGAACCAAGGCCAGCGCATGAAGCGTCACAATACATAGTATACATCCCTGAAATGGAATGCAACAATAAGATCGGTGTGTTAGTCAAAGTTTTCTTGTGCTTCTAAACGCTCTCCTTGCATTCATCGGACCATCGGAATAGAGCAACCTTCTAAGTCAATCTAGTCAAGGGCGTTGCAATAGAGGACAAGCCCGCCACAAATCAGCGATAGTAACCTGCTAACCCTAAGAAACTCCTGATCTCGGTCAGGCCAACTCTGGGCTATCTCGATCTTTTTAGGATCCACCTTAATACCCTCTCCAGATACAATGTGCACCAAGAAAGCCACGGAATCCCACCAGAACTCACACTTGGAGAACTAAGAATAAAGCTTATGTTTCCGCAAGGTCTGAAGCACAACTCTCAAATGCTTCTCGTGCTCCCCTATACTACGCGAGTAGATCAATATGGCCTCAATGAAGACAATGACAAATGAGTCAATATATGGCCTGAACACCCAATTCATCAAGTCCATGAACGTCGTCGAGATGTTGTTCAAGCCGAAAGACATCACTAGAAACTCATAGTGGCCATATCTAGTCCAGAAAGCCGTCTTCGGAATATCCGAAGCACAAATCTTCAGCTGATGATACCCAGATGTTAAATAGATTTAAGGGAACACCCCGGTACCCTACAACTGGTCAAACAAATCATCAATACGCAGCAACAGGTACTTGTTCTTGATGGTAACATTTTTCAACTAGCGGTAATAAATGCACATCTGTATAGTCCTATCCTTCTTCTTCACGAACAACACCGCTGCACCTCAAGGCGTCACACTCAGCCTGACGAATCCCTTTGCCAGCAACTCCTCAAGCTATTCTTTTAACTCCTTCAACCCTTTCGGAGCTATGCGGTACGGTGGAATAGAGATAAGCTGGGTACGTGGAGCCAAATCGATACAGAAATCGATATCCTGATCTGGCGGCATGCCTGGCTGATAAGAAGGAAAACAACCCTTCTTGACCATGTATGCAGCCTTCAAGAAAGAAAATAAACCTACTAGATGCACTGATAGACGAACCCTTCCACTCCAATTTAAGAAACTCTTATAGCTCCAAGGTAATAGTCTTGGCATGGCAATCAAGGGCGACATGATACGGAGACAACTAGTCCATGCCAAGGATGACCTCAAAGTCGGTCATGTCTATCAATAGAAGATCCACTTGGGTCTCATAACCATATAAAGTCCCAATACAAGACCGGTTGACCTGATCCACAATTTCCACTACAGGTCGTGATGGTGCCCAACGTCACTGTTAGGCAAACGAATAGTGATCTACCCATTTAATTGTTCATTTTATTATTTTTAAAGTAACTGATTTCTAGTTAACGAGGTAGACATTCATAAGAAAGTACAGTAAAACCAAGCATCAAGTAAAGAAAAGCGTGAAGTCGTGAATCCAATACCCAAAATAGATTTTTTAAAACGCGTCTACTAGAAACTCCCAAAATTTGATGACACAAGCGCATGAGCAAACTAGCAGAATATATAAAACCTCCTACTCTATTGTCTGGAATAAGATAGATAGAAAGGTAAAATATAGTAAGAAGACACTTCGGGTGCTGTAGAACAGCATAGAGAGCAGTTCACCACTAGGCCTTAGGGTAACGGGGGTATGTTCCTATATGGACGCCAGATGCACCTACCTCAGATCCTACACGTTTAGTGCAGAAGAATAGGGTGAGTACATAAACAAAATATACCCAGTAAGTATCTAGTCTAACCTCGAATAAGTAGTGACGATGGGACGTCTTTGATACTTACTAGTGGGCAATATATATATATATATATATATATATATATATATATATATATATATATATATATATATATATAATGGACAAAATTATTTAATAAGCATGAAAATCAACATCAATGGTGGATTAGGAGGAAAATAATTAAATGATCTATTGACAAATAACAATTAAAAGACCCCAAATATCACGTAATATTCTCAACAGATAAAGACTTAACATGTACTATAAACTCTTAATTTCTGATAGGCATATCAAGTGAAATCGGACTCTGAATGGCAATACGCACGAGTTATGCCGAGGTCGTACGACCCGTTTCATAATATTCGAGTACATACACTACAGTGGTCGTCTGGTCCTATCCATGGATATACTTTTATATATATATATATATATACACACATACATATTGTCGGGGCGTTCGCCCTGATCCATATGAATAGAGAAACTTTGTGGACTTCGAATTCAACATTTTAAAATTCCGAGATAAACCCATGAAAGGATATGGTGTCCATAAATAATTCAACATTTCAGCCAGCTTTCTAAGAAATGAAATTCAATTTAACATGATCTTTAACCAAGTCCTACTCACTATTGCCAATAATAAATCTAACAAGTTGACTCCAAATAGAGCATGTAATGGCATAATAAAGGCATATGTCTACCCAGACATAGCATGCATTCTCATTACGCGTGGACCCTCGTCACTTCGTGCATACATCGCTCTCATAAATAATAGCAAATAGCAATTCAAATACCTATGGGGTAAATTCCATCTTACAAGGTTAGACAAGAGACTTACCTTGCTCCAAATTTCACTTTTCAGTCCACAATTTACTTTAAAAGCCCCAATCGGTGTCGATGAATCCGAAACTAGCCAAATATTATATAAATTAATCAATATATGCTCAAAAGTTTATAATTTAGCTCCCAGAGTAATTACCCAACCCAAATGGGAAAATTTCAAAAATTTAACCCCGGGCCCACGTGCCCGGATTTCGAAAATGTTTGAAGATAAATATTACAAAATAACCTCACGAACCCTATTATATAATTTTTACTCAATCAATAATCATTATCGTGGTCTAATCCCATTTTTATCAAAACATAAATTTTTCAACAGTCGCCTAAAATTTCCACATTTTATATGTTAAAATTTACCCCTAATTTATGTATTAAACTCACATTGGGTAGGAATTACTTACTTTTAATAGCTAGATGAAACCTGCTCTCCAAGAAGCTGCACAATTGGCCAAGCAAATGAAACAAAATGGCCTAAGTCCCATTTTTAAAACTCATTGCCCAAGCGTCCCTTCTTTGCAATCGCGAAAAAGGCCTCGCAATGAAGGCAAACAGCCCAGGCCCCAGAAATTTAGCTATCACGAACGCGACAGGAGTCTCGCGAATGCGAAGGCCAACCGCGGCCACCCCGGCCCAGCCCAATCTATGCGGATGCGAGACCTTTCATGCGAACATGAAGTACACAGGTCCCAGACCTTTGCAAACATGGACTGGGTTTCACGAACGTGAAGAAGGAAACCGGAACCAGCTAGGACAGCATTTTGGACTTTGCTCTGGGCAGTCCGAAACTCACCCGAGCCACCCAGGGCCCCTTCTAACTGCACCAACAAGTCTATAGACATAATACATATCTGCTTGAACTCTAGAAACACCTAAAACAATACCAAAACTAACAACCGCACCCTCCAAAACCGAATTGAATCAAATTATGAACTTCAAGCTTCTCAACTTATTCCGAATGCGCCGAATCATACTTAGACCTTTCGGAATGGCACCAAAATTTGTGTGCAAGTCATAAATCACTATAAAGAACTATTCCTAGTCTCGAAATCCCAATTGTACCTCGATAAAACCAAAGTCTACTCCAATCTAAACTTAAAGAACTTGATGAACCTTTAAGGTGCCAACTTTCAATAATAAGCGCCGAAGCGCTCCTGGGTCACCCAAAACCCGATCAGAATACAAGACCAAATCCACAATCATCATAGGAACCTATTGGGACTATCAAATCTCGGTTTCGAGGTCGTTTACGCAAAATATTGACTCAAGTCAAATTTAACCCTTATAAGCCACTATTATTGAACTAAGTGTTCCGATTTTAACCCGGACCCTTCCAAACCCAAACCAACCATCCCCGTAGGTCGTAAAACAGGAGATAAATGAACGAGGATGTAAAAAGCAAAATGACTAAACAGGTCGTTACAACTGTGGTCTTCTCTGAGATATGTGCCTCGTTCAAGATCTAGATTAATACATGGGCATGCTCTTCTGAATGTATGAGCAGTGATAATAGAGAGATTTGAGTAGGCGTCTTCCTCAGTTGGTCAATGATTGAGTAATCCTAAACTTTTATCTTTTTTGAAAACTCTTCTGCCTCTTCTTCAGTGACTGGCTTCTTTAGTGGCATTTCGCCTTCTCTGATTTCCTTGGCCTTCCTCAACTCTTTCTGAGGATAACACCTCCCCGATCAAGTCAAACCTCCATTTTCCCCCACTTCTTCAATGATTTTCTTGCCTTTTTAGGTCAACACAGTTTTGATGTAGTTCCAAGGAATGGTTTTCGGGTTTGTGATATAGGGTTGCACGTCGGGTATGATAGACTCTGTTATACCTTTTGTACCGCCCTGATTCTGCCTTGTAATGGGGCGGCCTCCCAGGACATACAACCTTAAGCTTGGAACAATGGGGCTGACTTCCCACCTCGAGATTTTTAGAGCAAATAAAGTTGCCTTCTCTAAGTTCCAGGTGAATTTGACAATCAACGGAACATCTTGTCTTGGACTTACTTCAAGTCTTATTCCTTTTTGAATCGTTATTATTGTCATTTCTGCTCGACCAACCTGACCTGTATTCTTGATCTCCGTCAATCATTCCCATGAAATGAACATTGTTGTGTGCTAGCAACGGGTTGTTTGTAACATTAGGAGGGTCTTCGCCATTTATTACCATAATCAACTTTTCAGCGATGAGTCTTTATATAGATCTTTTCAGAGTCCAACAATCATCAGTGCTATGCCCTAAGGCACCTAAATGATATTCATATCTAACATTTGCTTGAAATCCATGTGAATCGGGATGCATACGGTGAGGAGCGATGTGTCCAATCATGCCCTTATGATTTATCTTCTGGAACAGACTGGATTATAATTTAGCCAATAGAGTGAATTTTTCCACCGGCCTCTACTCTCGACCATAATCCACCTTGGGATGAGCATTGTAAGGTGCCCAAAAATGTTGTTTTTGAGGTTGAGGGATCCTTGGAATTGATACATGTTCCTGTTGATTGGGAGGCCGAGCATAATACTGGTCATTAAACACCGTATATTGTGATGGGCCCATAGAGTACTGAGGAATTGGCAGGGGATAATAATGTTGAGGATCGCTGGATTGCCCCTGCTTAACTTACACATAAGGGTGCGATTCCCCTTTTTGGACCTCCTTGGATCTGGAAGTTATCATGGACCCTTCATATCTCATCTTTCTATTTGCCAAACTTCCCGATCCATTTTGGATTTCATGGTAGTTTATTTGAGAGCAGCTTGACTTATAATCCTGCTAGTCTTGAGGCTAATTGTTACCATCTCTCTTATTTGGATCGCTTATGCAAAAGGTCTACCTATTGCAGACATCATGTTCTGAAAGTAATCAGGCTCTTGAGCCTCTTGAAAAACAGTGATCAACTCTTGGTTATCCATGGGTGGCTTAACTCTGGCCGCTTGGTCCCTCCACTTGATGGCATACTCCCTAAAGCTTTCAATCAGCTTTTTCTTCATTTTAGACAGGGAATTGCGATCCAGCACAATGTCAATGTTGTATTGAAATTGTTTGATGAAGGCATGTGCCATGTCGTCCCAAATATATTGGTCAATGAAACATTCAAAAGCTCCTCTCACCAGACATTCCCCAAAATAAGCCATCAGTAACTCTTTTTATCCTCCTGCACCCTCAGCTGGTTGTAGTACCTTTTCTAGTGGGTGATAGGGTCATCGTGTCCATCATATTTATCAAATTTTGGAGTCTTGAACCCTGGTGGCAAATGGATTTGAGGGAACATATATAATTCACTAAATAAAAAACTTTTGTGACCACCTAGTCCTTATATATTCTTTATGTTCTACTCAAGACTTTTCATTTTCCGTTTTGGCAGCCTTTTCTGTTTCCACTGGTTATTCGTATTGAGGAGTTTGATTGTACAGAGCCGAGACCCTAGAAGCCATATTTGGAGAGTAGTATTGGCCATAATAATCCTGAGGTGTGATGGTAAGCTATAATCTCGTGTTTTTGTCGTTTATTGCACTCTAATTCACTGCACTTTACTTGTGTTTGAGCTTTAACTGATAGTGTTTTGCACTTATTGTATGTATTATTCCTTGTAGGTGTGATTCAGAGCCATGTAGATGTTGTGGAACTAATTCGAACTATTTGGAGCTTTGAAGTCTGAGAAAAAGCCCAAGGGATTAAGTCGGGAACGTGTTAGGGGGCCGAGGACCAAGTTTGGACATCAAAAATCAAAGTTTGAGCCATACTCTGAGAAAACCCCACTGTCGCGGCGCGTGGGGCACCGCCGCTGCCCAAATTCTATTGTCTGTCAAATTGTTAGCTCCTTGGATTTCTCTACTAAAGCCCAGCATGGCACGTCGCCCCATGCGATGCGCCTGTGTATGTTTTACAGAATAAATATCCTATTTCAGCTAGGAAAAGATAATTTTGTCTCGGCCCGACCCTACTTGGTATTAATACAAGGAAAACTGTTATGTTCGGGACTTTTGACATACTTTGGACTTAAGAAAGTTAAGTAGGAGTTGTAAGAACACAAACACAAGGATTTTATCATTTCTTCCCCACTCAAAACCCGAGTTTGGATTAAAATTATGTATTCTTATGCTTCAATTTTATTTGTGATGGATTGCTCCATATCTACATAGTAGTTCTCTTTAGGGTTTGATGGATTTGGTGTATTGATGATTGTTTGTGGATTATAACTCTGGTTTATGTATTGAAGTATTTTTTGGGATGATTTAATTGTTGCATTTATATTCACTTGTTCATGTAATCGAAAGAGGCATAACTTGTGATATATTTTCATTATATTGTTGGTTGAATTCATATATTCTTCTAAGTAATTGAAAGAGGCTAGTTGAATCATTGATTAAACCTAGTTAGGAAAATAATCAAAATAGGTTTTCCTAAAGACCAATAAACTATGCATTCTTGTGTATCTTCTCATGATTAAATTGGTTCATCTTGTGAGGTTAAGACTTAATCGAGAGAGGAGTTTTTGCCTAACGTTTGAACTAATAATTGAGTGATTTCCAGAGACTCACTTGAATATTAGAAGTGAATTATCTAGAGTTAGATCCCAAACAATTATCTTGCACCTATCCTATCAAAACCATATCTTTTTTCGTTGATAACCTTCTCTACTTATTCCTTTTTTCGATTGTCATTAGTCAATAGCTTTCGATTCTTAGTTATTTTAGTTAGACATCTTATAAATCTTAACTGTTGATCATCGTGGATAGCAACTAAGAAATAAACTACGAGAATACTGTTTAAATCCAATTCCCGTGGATACGATATTATACTATATTATATTTCATAAGCGAGAAGAATTAAAGTGTATGTTTTGTGCTCGTCAAATTTTGGCATCGTTGCCAGGGATTGGCAATCAATAGTATTTAAATAGTTCGTAATCCTAATTCAGGAATTGTTTTTCTTTTTATTTTATTTTATTTGTTCTTTTTTACGTTTGGTGTTGTTGACTATAAGTTTGTGAATTATCTAGAGTTAGATCCCAAACAATGATCTTGCACCTATCCTATCAAAACCATATCTTCTTCCGTTGATAACCTTCTCTGCTTATTCCTTTTTTTGATTGTCATTAGTCAATAGCTTTCGATTCTTAGTTATTTTAGTTAGACATCTTATAAATCATAACTGTTGATCATCGTGGATGGTAACTAAGAAATAAACTACGAGAATACTATTTAAATCCAATTCCTGTGGATACAATATTATACTATATTATATTTCATAAGCGAGTAGAATTGAAGTATATGTTTTGTGCTCGTCAAATTTTGGCATGTATGTTTTGTGCTCGTCAAATTTTGGCATAATTGAAATAGTTTGTAATGCTAATTCAGGAATTGTTTTTCTTTTTATTTTATTTTATTTGTTCTTTTTTACGTTTGGTGTTGTTGACTATGCACAGGTTATGAGTTTAGATTGGTGCATGACTCAAGATTTTGTGAAAGAAGTGATAATATACGAGCCTAAGATAGAAAAACAACCGCGACAGCTCAGAAAGAATGTTGAGGAAGTAGTTATTAGAGATGTACAGATTATCTATAAAGAAGAGAGGGGTCAGAGAATTTCTCAAAATCAACCCTTGGCTGCATAATAGTTCGAAAATATAGCTCCCATACCTGGGAGATCATTGGGCGATTATGCTAGACCAATCTACAATAAAGGCTTATCAAGGGTGAGACCACCTCCAATTGTAGCTAACAATTTTGGGTTGAAGAAAGGGTTGCTTCAAACCCTTCAGAATTGTTGTGTCATTAGAGGGGAGATGAACGAATATCCAAATACACATCTAATGGACTTCGAGGAGAATATGATCACCGTTCAATACAATTATGTGTCACAAGATACAATGTACTTAAGGGCAGTCCCCTTTTACACTCAAAGATGATGCAAAGCGGCGCCTTCGAAGCTTGCCCACAGGATCAATCCGAACATGGGAGGAGATGAATAGAAAATTCCTTGATAAATATGTCTCCTCATCTAAACAGGCAAGTTTAGAAGAGAAATCCTCAGCTAAGACTGAAATTGTTTTTGAAGCATGGGAGAGGTTGACGAAGATAGTTAGAAAGGTCAACATAGTGGAATTGTACTCTCGATGCAACTCTAGAACTTTTGGGATGGATTGACACCGGCCTCGCATAAAATATTGAGCAATGCATCTGTAGGCCTGTTGATGAAGAATACTCCAGATGAGATAGTTACAATTCTTGATGAGTTATATGAAGATGCTAATCAGTGGCCTTCTGACAGTGCTAAAAGAAGAATATCAATTGGTGTTCACCAAGTTGATGCTAATACATCTGTGCAAGTACAACTTGATGTTATGGCTAAAGACATATGGAAGTTGACCTTGGCTACAATACAAAGTGAGCCTCATGTAACGTATGATATATGTGAAAAAGGACACCCTGCTCATGAGTGTCACGCCTCAATTGAGGAAGTAAATGATGTGGAAAATTAAAACTTTAATGCAATGGGTCAGAAGCACCCCCCGGATTTTCACGGAGTTAACCTGGGGGTACCGCAAATCCATGGCAACAAAACAACCCCATATTTCAGGTACACGGAGCTCCTGGTTTTCTAAATTAGCCAAGGTAGCAGTTTAAGCCTCAACAACCCAATCAGCCTGGTCTAGAAGAGCTCATGAAGGCCTTCATTATGAAAATTGATGAAAGATTTGAAGTACAAGGGGCAGCAATTCAAAATTTAGAGAAGCAAGTGGGACAGATTGCGACAATAGTATCTGAGAGGGTTGCAAGCACTCTCCCTGCGGATACTAAGAGAAATCCTAAAGAAATAGTGAATGTGGGAACCTTGAGAAGTGGGTAAGTGTTGAAAGATCCCGCCCCGATCCAAAATAAGGTGAAACATGAAAAAGAAAGTGGGGAGCAGCTTAAAAGTGACAATGACAAGAAGAAGAAAGACCCAATGAAAACTGAGAAAAAAAAGTAGGAAAAAAACTCAAGAAGGGAGGAACTTGAAGAGAGCAAGGATATGCTTGCACTAACTTTCCCTCAAAAGCTATAGCGAAAAGCTGGACAAGTATTTTGAGAGATTTCGGGATCTGCTGAAACAGATTCTTGTACACTTACTATTCACATAAGTGTTCTCACAAATGCCTGCTTATGCCAAATTCTTGAAGGAGGTCCTTACAAAGAAGAGGAAGATAGAATAGACTTCAGTGATCAAGCTCACAGAGCATTGTAGCGCAATATTGCAAAATAAACTCCCATAAAAATGTAGAGATCCAGGGAGTTTTACGATACCTTGCTCTTTATGCTCTATTAATTTTGATAAGTCTTTTATGTGATTCTGGTGCCTCAATTCATTTAATGCCTCTATCTATTTTTAGGAAACTAGAGAAGGAGATTAGAGAGATAAGGTCTGCACCAATATCGTTGCAGATGGCAGACCAAACGACTTTAATACCCGAGTGGATAGTGGAAGATGTGTTAGTTCGGGCGGATAAGTTCGTATTTCATGTGGATTTTATAGTGGTTAAGATAGGGAAAACCAAGGAGGTCGCCCTTATCCTATGAAGACCATTCTTAGCAATGGGTACAGCGATATTGGATATACATAAGAGAAAAGTCATGCTTAGAGTGGGTGAGGTGATTGTGACTTTCAACATGGATGTAGAAAAAGGGATGCAAAAGGGAAAACCAGCTGTGAGTGTTGAATGGAATGTGAAGGGCTCGAAAGAGAAGGTTGTTGGGAGCGAGAAAGATAAGCGTGGGTGTACCCCAAGAAGGCTGAGAAGAAGTTGTCTACATGGATGTGTGCATTAGTTCGGGCAAGGGGAATGGAGCCAGACTCCAACTCAGACACCGAATAGAGTTTCAGGGAAGTTTCCTTTACCTTATGCTTTTTAATTATGTGTCATGGGGGCATGCCACAACTTAAAGCGTGGGTGGGGGATATAATGTATGTATGTATGTATGTATGTATGTATGTATGTATGTATATTAGTATTAGTTTTTGTTTTGTTAGTTTTAGTAGTTAGAGATAGAAGAAAAAAACATGGAAAAAACATAAACAAATTTAATTTCTTTTATTTTACCCGACGATCGATATCATCGACAGGTTTCTTGAGGGATTAAAGTCGAAGGAACAATACAAAAACATTTCTTTTGTAGGTAGTGTAATAATTCCCACTTGGTTTTTCTTTGTGTCACGGTTCTTTTCCAAGGGTTTTGTTTGAACCGGGTTTAGTTAGTTTTTATTTTTTTAGGAGTAGGACACCTTATGATATGAATTGAATTGAAGGCAATATCTCTTAACTTTATTATACCTTTAGAACGGTAAGTACTTTAGTTTTGACGCTTAGGCTCAGTTTTTGATTTTTATATAAGTACCCTAAATTGTATGATCATAACTTTGCTTAACTGCTTTGACTAGAGTTTCTTGATATTCCAATCCTGAGTGAGGTATGTGCTATGTGTGTATAAGGTTTTGTGTATTATGTGCATTGAATTTGATGTCTAGGATTCAGAGCTTTCTTGGATTGGCCAGTTATTATCGTCAATCCATGATTGCATTGCCTTTGACCAAATTGACCTAGAAGGGTGCTCCTTCTAGGTTGTCGGATGAGTGTGAGGAGACCTTTCAGAAGTTCAACACTACCTTGACCACAACTCTAGTTCTAGTTTTGCTTTTAGCGTCAAGCTCTTATATAGTGTATTGTAAAGCTTCTCAGATTTGTATTGGGTGTGTCTTGATGCAGGAGGGTAGAGTTATTGCCTATGCTTTGTCAGTTGAAGCCTCATGAGAAGAACTACCATGTTCATGATTTGTAGTTGGAAACTATCATTCATGCCTTGAAGATTTGGAGGCATTATCTCTACAGTGTGTCTTGTGAGGTATTTACAGATCATCAGAGTCTCAAGCACTTTTTCAAACAAAAGGATCTAAATGTGAGACAGTGAAGATGGATGGAGCTACTAAAGGACAATCATACCACCATTTTGTATCATCCCAGGAAGGCCAATGTAGTGGTCGATGCCTTGAGTAGAAACGCGGTGAGTATGGGTAGTCTTGTATTTATTCCTATTGGTGAGAGACCGCTTGCATCAGATGTTCAGGCCTTGGCCAACTAGTTTGTGAGATTAGATGTTTCGGAGCACAATCGGGTTATAGCTTATGTGGTTTTTTGGTCTTCTTTACTATTGGGGATGATGGGGTGTTGAGGATGCAGGGTCGGATTTGCGTGCCTAATGTGGATGGGCTACATGAGTTGATTCTTTAGGAGGCCCACAAATTGCGATATTCCATTCATCCAGAGGCCACAAAGATGTATCAGGACTTGAGGCAGCACTATTGGAGTAGTAGGATGAAGAGAGATATAGTGGATTTGATGGCTCGGTGCCTTAACTGTCAGCAAGTGAAGTACGAGCATCAAAGATCGGGCGGGCTGCTTCAAAGCCTTGAAATTCAGGAGAGGAAATGGGAGAGTATCACCATGAATTTTGTAGTTGGACTCCCACAGACTTCGAGGAAGTTTAATGCTATTTAGGTGATTTCGTATCGGTTGACCAAGTCCGCGCATTTCATTCCAGTTGGGACTACCTATTCTTCGAAGCGATTGACTGAGATTTACATTTGCGAGATGGTTTGCCTTCACGATGTGCTAGTGTCCATCATTTCAGATCGGGGAACGCATTTTACATCACAGTTTTGGAGAGCAGTGCCACGAGCGTTAGGCACAAAGGTTGAGCTGAGTATAGCATTTCACCCTTAGAAGAGCGGGCAGTCCAAGCAACTATACAGATATTGGAGGATATGTTACGCGCCAGCGTCATAGATTTTGGGAGTTCTTGGGATCACTTTCTGCCGCTCACAGAGTTTACCTACAACAACAGCTACCGTTCGAGCATTCATATGGCTTTGTATGGGAGACAGTGCCAGTCTCCGGTGGGATGGTTTGAGCCAGGTGAGGTGCCATGACCCAAACCGATGGGACGCGACGGGAAACCGGTACCTTACTCAACTGAGTACCAACATACCATATCCTTTCGTATCATACTATTATAGTTAAATGAGCCGGAGAGGCTGCCGTGAGATAAGTAGAATATATCATGTAATACCTACTTATACATAAGACATAAGGGCTTATAAGACCAAAATAACCACTCGTACACTGAATATAGGCCAACAAGGCCATACAATCGTTTACGTACATGACGTCTATCTACAAGACTCTAAGAATATATAAATGTTATAAAGGTCGGGACAGAGCCCCACCATACCAAAAAATACACGTCTAAATCATATTGACCAAACAAGCAACTCTGGAGCAAATGGTGTGCACCAACACCTTCTGCTGAACTGATAGCCTACTTGGAGGACTCTTTACCTATCTATCGGGACCTGCGGACATAAAACGCAGTGTCCCCCTGCAAAGGGACGTCAGTACAAATAATGTACTGAGTATGTAAGGAATGAAAATTAGTAAATAATAGACATGAGAGAAACATGGATTAAAAGACTCAACTTGTATGTCTGAATAGCTCTGTAAATAATTTCATATTTATAATGTCATGCATATGCGTATAAATGTCATACCATGCATAGGTATATGCGTTCATATAACTATCAATCCTTTGAGGGCATCCCCATCATATCATCCCAGCCACTGTGGGCAAATAATCAACGTATACTAGTTGATCAGGTGGTGGTATGTCTATAATGCTGTAGACTTTTCCCATATTCCATATACATATATATACATATATACGCGTATATAATGCCATCTGGTCATGGGTCGATGTAAATGAATGCAATGCATGAGAAGTACGTCAATAAAATCTTTCCGAGCGTCATAAGATTACTATGCCTCTGATTAATATCATAAAATCAACTTATGTGTTTTCTGAGACCCATAAATAGACGATAGAATAATAAGACATATGGGAATTCACAAACATAGGCACCTCTAATACTTCTATGAATAGAGTCAATTATGAAAGTTGTGTATTTTCTCGTTTCGTTTGTATCGTATGGATCATGCCAAAAAGAAAGAAGGGACAACCTTAACATACCTGAGCCGATTCTCTTGGCAATCCCTCTAACATACATCAATTGCGACGAAATACGTAACGGCGAATCAAAGTAGGGGAAAATTCATATGATATTCTTGAGAAAGATTGCACCGTACTCCCTTAAAATCGCAAACTCCCGTTGCTATTATGCTAAGAAGTCTCATATGAACTTTGTTTCAAGAAAAATCATGTTGAGATATCTTTCTTGTATGAATTTTCTGTATGAACTTTTTTCAAGAAACAGTCTCGCAAACTTTCTTGTATGAAATCACAATTACAAGAAAGAAAAGGACTAGGAAATGGGGAATGAAATAATCAAGTAGTAGTTGCTACAAGCAGTGCAAAGTCTATTGAGCCAAAAGTGGAACAAGTTGAAGTAGTGGAGTTTCTCTCTTTTTTGCTTTCACTTTAGTTTTACTTTGTGGAATTAGAGAAGAAGCGTAGGTGTGAAATATCTGTTGCCTAATGCTACTTTGATAACCTTTCTCTTGAATTACAAAGATGTTAGATTTTAATGTAATGACTAAGCCACATATTATATGTGCTACCTTTTCACTCAAATTCAAGAGTCATCATATGTATCTCCATGTGGCTGCCACGTTTTGGATCATTAATCTTATCCAAAGACTTTAATTAATAAACTACTAATTATTAATTAACTAGTTAATTTCCCCATTATCCAATAATTCACATAATTAAGGATTATGGAAAATTACTTAAAATACTATTCACTTTTAACACACCTTATACACCTTAATATCATGGTCATGTGGTACCTTGTACGACACTAGTCCATAAATACCGGGTACTTTAGCTCGGGCCGTATTTTATCCCGACATGACAAACTTCAACGAAAATTTATTTTTTTCGATTTGCTTACCCTCTCACCTTCACGAATTTGCTCATCACTTGTTTGAAATAGCATAAGGCTTATAATCT
>AWOL01S0018427.1:85398-103832 GCA_000715115.1 Nicotiana otophora
CCCCCCCCCTTTAGAACATCCGTCCTCAAATGTTGACTGATGCACTTATCATTATCCTAGCCTATAGTCCTTGTAAATACTTTAGTACTGTCTTTGCCATCATAGCCAGTTGTTCTGTGTATAATTTCAAAGTCTAGTGTATTCCAACCTGGAGGTCTCTTTCTTATACCACCGCCTGTGGTCGGGATTCTTCTAATCTCGTAACTTTTGCTACCTTCTGTCATGAAGCTTGTACGACTCTGACCTTGTAAGTGCGCCTATGCGATCTCCTTTTTCCTTCAGTATTTAGCCAAATCTCTAGGCCTCACTTTATAAACATATACTGAGCTTGGTAAAATATCCCTCTGGGCATTTATAGATATACCGAAGTTCTTCGCTCGGTACTTTGTTGAACTTACGAATATTGCTATACCTTATTTCATAGATCCATTTATCTATCTGTATGACTTTACTGCATCCAGGTAGGTCATACTATATCATAACTCTTACTTCGATTTGTCGTTACTGAGGTCTTCTACCAAACTCCAGGTTACGTTCGTTGCTTATTCCATATGCATAAATCTACGCCCTTTAATGCTTTCTCATTATTGTTCCTTTTAAGAATGACGGCCTAATCTCACCTTATACTTTATGACTTTTGTCCACCCATTATTGATTCACCTTAATGTTGATTAATCTACCACTGATAACTTAATCTCTTGATTAATCTATGTCCGCTAGGGCTCACATCTCAAAGGGGACATCTGGAGTAATTAGATTGATCCACCTAGGGGCGATACTTTACTTCCATAACCATATTTTATAGAATCCCAATATGAATTACCTTACATAGGTATCATAATCCTGTATAATTCATGAAACCCTCTTCAAGTCATTACTCTATCGAAGGTCCAAACGTCATCCTTTATCTATCATAATCACACCCTCATTCCACTACCAGGGCAGCATTCCATTTCTTATGGATGTTATTAGTCTTAGAATCCTTTGAGTTTATTCAGGCTATACTAAACTTTCTATAACTTAGAGAAACCATTAGCACTTTTGTTGTCAGGGGCTTAATCCCAAGGACTTATCCATTCTCGTCACCTTCTCACTCGCCATTTCTCATCCTTACTCCGATCATAAAGCTTTGTCGCTTTACTATACTTTAGCTCGCATCCTATACATATCTATTTATATTATGTGTAGCCTTCCTTCAACTTGCTTGTACCGTAGATTTCCTTGTGTTATTCTGGAACATCAAGTGAGACATCACATCGTCTCTAACTCATTTTTTACTCTCTTGACTAGATCTCTCGGTACTTAGAAACCATAGGCTGGAAGGTACACCACTGATGTCGCCGCTATCATTCCTGGATAATTAATCCTAACACTCCTATCCTTCTATCTGAAGTATGGACTATTCACGATCTTCTGCCTTTGAGTATCTCGTATGTTGTTCATATTTACCTTACTTACCTTAAAACCCCGCATCATATCTTCTATCTCTTTCATGACCTCCCTTCCACATAGGTATAATTCACGTCCATAACTTGAAGCTATATTATAATACTTGCACCTATGATATTAAGAGTAATTCTGCAATATTCTCAATCACGATTTACTTAGTTGATGTACCACTTTAGTTTCCTCTTTCCTCTAATCAACCTTTATGTAGGCTTAAGCTATCTTCTGATCTGTGGCTCATGGTATTAGTTATTACTTTAGCCCTTTATGGACGCTATGAAATATCCATAATTCAATCTTCTAACAATTTAAACTTATACCTGAGTCTTCTATAGTTGTATGATAGTTAACATATATGTATACTGCGAAATCGCAAGTGCGTTCATAACGTAACTAACTCTGGATCATTGATCGAATAATTCCTTTTGTTCCTCTCAAATTTAGTTAAACACATGTTATTACTTTTACGGGTGTTTCTACCTCCTTGTTGCGTGCATACTTAGCTTATCTTAATTCCCACACATGCCGGAATTTTTGTGCAACTCATATGATTTCAAATATTACTTTTGACTTTACTTCCCGTTTGTTAGCCACGGTAGGTGCCACTTTTTTTTAGCGTGCATACAATGTTGTAGTGAGACTGTTTTTACATGACCATTTTTTTCTCCTTCGAGTTACCATGTTAAGGTTCAAGCCTTCTTCCTTGTTTCCTCAGCTAGTCTTGCATTATAGTATTTAGGGAGGACCCTCTGACTCTTGTAAAGCTGTGAGATTATTACATCGTACACTCGGCGGAAATTTTGATGTCCTTCCTCGCCTATAATTATCCTTAGTTACTTACCTCCACTCCCTTGTGCTTGTAGGGTTGCTTCTGAACTGATATTTTTGACTGTCTTCCTAGTGGCACCCTCTTTTATTTTCGTAACACTCATATGGTACCTTTAACTACCCCGACACCTTATCTGAATATTTCTCAAGTATTAAAATGTCATAACTGCGGGGCTAAATTCACTATATTGGATATTACTATATTTATCTTGCACGACCTGCTGATTTGTTGGTATCCTCTTGACTAGCCATAACTAGGCTCTTCCAGAATCAACTACTAAGTACTCGTTGGTCCATTCTCATATCATTACTCCGCGTAATCTTCCTTGGGTTATTTCCTTTGTCTTAACTTACATCTTGCACTGGCTCCTTACTTATCAATAACATCCCAGGCATAAACCTTGACTTTCTTTCCTTGACGTCGTGCTTGCATAATGTTCTGAAATCATAACATATCTGTAGAATTTGAATAAGTGCAATCTCATCCCCTTCTAACTTTTATCGCATTCTTCCTTTACCATTCCATAATTACCCCTTTAATGAAGTACTAAGATTTAGTGCTACGACGATTTACCTATATATGTGTTACCTCTTTACCTTTGGTGTCTTCTCACATGGTCGATGACTCTTACTTGCCATGCGGTGATCCTTCTCTACGAAGGATAACAAATTTCCGTACTTGCGAGGGTGACACCTAGAATAACTGGAACATACAGTCCCTTAAGATTAACTTTGCAGGAAGCGTCTTCCTGAATGACCATTCTTTGAATTTCTCATGAATCTTCTTTTGTTGTCCATTCTATTATCGCCGGAACGCAATAAATTCTCATAATGTCGATAATTATCAAATCACTCAATCCCTAATTCATATTTAATTTATCTTGTTCACCAATCCATACTGATTTCTATTGCTCTGGGGTCTAACTTTTCCTTATGATAATCACGTTAGAGTCACGAACATATTTCTCAAAATGAGGATATGACTTTATGGTCTATACTCTTTTATTGTCTCAAGGCCTATCACCTCTCGTATTTTCCTTCACTTGACTATAGACTCTGTAATACTGTCATTATTATTTTCTACCGTTGTTATCCATGTATCACATCTTACTCATAATGGTTCATTAACTCTCTTCTTATTTCCCTGCTAACATTTCTGTCTATTACTTTATTCTGAAAACTTCCACACGACATTCTTTTGCTTTTACCTCTCCTTTGCTCCATCCACTGGCTCTTCGGGTTGCCTAAAATTCTTTCTCTACTAGGGACGGGAGCCACACAAAGGTAATATTTATCCCTTCTAGACTTCCAGTGCCTATCTTTGTAGTACTCATATCTAGTTGTACTATTTTAGAGTGCACTATTTGGGTGTCTCACAAGGAGATCTATTAGCACATTCGCAATTTCCTTCGGAAATGTCAACTAACGCAAATAATCCATCCACCATTTTGGGTCACTCTAACCCCAACCGGATCCTGATATCTGTCCTTCTCTTATACTGCTTCTGTTAGCTTCCATAGGGCATAAATGAGATGGGTGTGGTCAATTGTACATACCTCTGTTACAATTGAAGGTAACTCAAAATGCTTATATTTCTCTACTTGAATTGTAAATACTATTAATCTTCATTAGCTGGGTAGAATTGTAAATACTATTAATTTTCATTAGCTGGGTAGCTCGTACCCTTTTTCATCTTGCTTGTTTTACTTGCTGAAACTTGTGTCTTTCTCTGATTCTCTTATTCATTTTTTCGGTAAGAGGGGATAGACTTTTTTGCCTTAGGGATCCTTATCAAGAACCTTACTTCTTTTAGTATACGCATGATCTGTTGAAGACCTCACATTTACTCATCATAGCATGATGCAAAATCAAGTTCCTCTGACTCAACTCCTCCACAGCCGCACTCAATCCCTTACCAACCGTCTTTCTAGATGTAGGCATCGTCGTATTTTGAATAAGATAGAGTTTAGGAAATTGGGGTCTTACAACTGAGCTCTACCACACGATCTAGTGTGAGAAGAAAGAGTAACTGTCCTAAATGCCCTGTAGCCTCCTGCTTATAAGTGTGGTGCACGATACATCCATAAACATGAATCTACTAGAAACGGCTTGTAGACTCCCTAAGACAGAATTGCTCTAATACCACTTTTGTCATGAACCAAACCAATGGGCCGTGACGGGCACCCGTTACCTTACTCAACCGAGTACCAACATACCGCATTCTTTTATATAATAATATTATAGATAACTAAACCGGAGAGGCTACCGTGAAATAAGTAGAATATAACATGTAATACTAACTTATACATAAGACATATGGGCCTATAGGACTAAAATAACCACTCGTACACTAAATATAGGCCGACAAGGCCATACAATCTTTTACGTATATGGCGTTTGTCTACAAGCCTCTAAGAATAAATAATTATCATAAAGGTCGGGACAGAGCCTCTCCATACCAAACAATACACATCTAAATCATACAGACCGAACAAGCAAGTCCGGAGCAAATGGAGTGTACCAATACCTTCCGATGAACTGATAGTCTACTTGGAGGAGTCTTGACTTGTCTATCGGCATCTACGGGCATGAAACGCAGCATCCCCTAGAAAAGGGACGTCAGTACAAATAATGTACCGAGTATGTAAGGAATAAAAATCAGTAAATAATAGACATGAGAGAAACATGGAGTAAAAGACTCAACTTATATGTCTAAATAGCTCTGTTAGGTATATGTGTTCATAACATCATCAAGCCTCTGAGGGCATCCCATCATATCATCTCGGCCACTATGGGCAAATCATCAATGTATACCAGCTTATCATGTGGTGGTGCGTATATAATGTCGTAGCCTTTTTCCATATCCCATATACATATATATGCATATATAATGCCATCTGGTCATGGGCCAGTGTAAATGTATGCAATGCATTAGAAGTACGTCAATAAAATATTTCGGAGTGTCATAAGACCACTATGCCTCTGATTAATATCATAAAATCAACTTACGTATTTTCTGAGACCCATGAACAGACGATAGAATAATAAGACATGGGAATTCAAGAATATAGGCACCTCTAATACTTATATGAATAGAATCATTTATGAAAGTTGTGCATTTTCTCGTTTCGTTTGTATCGTATGGATCATGCCAAAAAGAAAGAAGGGACAACCTTAACATACCTGAGCCGATTCTCTTGGAAATCTCTCTAACAGAAATCAATTGCGACGAAACATGTAACGGCGAAGCAAAGTAGGGGAAAATCTGTATGATATTCTTGAGAAAGATTGCACCGTACTCCCTTAAAATCACAAAATCCCGTTGCTATTATGCTAAGAAGTCCCGTATGAACTTTGTTTCAAGAAATATCACGTTGAGATATCTTTCTTATATGAATTTGATGTATGAACTTTGTTTCAAGAAAAAGTCTCGCAAACTTTCTTGCATGAAATCATAATTACAAGAAATAAAAGGACTAGGAAATGGGGAATGAAATAATCAAGTAGTAGTTGCTGCAAGTAGTGCAAAGTCTATTGAGCCAAAAACGGAACAAGTGGAAGTAGTGGGGTTTCTCTTATTTTTTCTTTCACTTTAGTTTTACTTTGTGGAATTGGAGAAGAAGAGTAGGTGTGAAATATTCGTTGCCTAATGCTACTTTGATAACTTTTCTCTTGAATTAGAAAGATGTTAGGTATTAATGTAATGACTAAGGCACATATTAAATGTGCCACCTTTTCACTCAAATGCAAGAGTCATCATATGTATCTCCATGTGGCTTCCACGTTTTGGATCATTAATCTTACCCGAAGACTTTAATTAATCAATCACTAATTATTAATTAACTAGTTAACTCCCCCATTATCCAATAATTCATATCATTAAGGATTATGTCAAATTACTTAAAATATTACTCACTTTTAATATACCTTATACACCTTACTATCATGGTCATGTGGTATATTGTACGTCACTAGTCCATTAATACCGGGTACTTTAGCTCGGGCCGTATTTTATCCCAATATGATAAACTTCGACGAATATTTATTTTTCTCGATTGGCTTACCCTCTCACCTTCACGAATTTTCTCATCACTTGTTTGAAAAAGTATAAGGCTTATAATCTCAAAATAATCTCATTCTCGAACTTACGTTGATTAACTTACAACAAAAATTTAACGTACGAAACTATGGGGTGTCACATGAGGCTAGGCTATTGGATACTGATTTGGTACAGGATGCTTTGGACAAGGTTAAATTAATTCAGGATCGACTTCACACGGTGCATTCTAGGCAAAAGAGCTACACCGATCGGAAGGTTCGCGATGTTGCTTACATGGTGGGGAAGAAGGTACTGCTCAAGGTTTCACTCATGAAGGGTGTTATGAGGTTCACAAAGAAGGAAAAGTTGAGACCTTGGTATATTGGGTCGTTTTAGATGCTTTAGAGGATTTGTGAGGTGGCTTACAAGCTTGACTTGCGGCTTAGTCCGGCAAGTATTCATTCAGTATTTCATGTTTCTATGCTCCGGAAGTATGTCGGCAATCTACCTTATGTTTTGGATTTCTGCAAGGTTCAGTTGGATGGGCAAATTCGAAAGTTGAGGTCAAAAGGCATAACTTCAGTGAAGGTGCAGTGGAGAGGTGAGCCAGTTGAGGAGGCTACTTGGGATATCGATCGAGAGATGCCGAGCAGATTTCCACGCCTATTTGAATCTCCATGTATATTTCTAGACCCGTTCGAGGATGAACGTTTCTTTAATAGGGGAAGGATATACGACTCGGCTAGTCATTTTGACTGTTGTAGCCTCATTCCCCCATTTACTATTTATTTCATGCTTAAGGTTCGGAGAATGATTCAGAATGAGTGTTTGGTTCAGGGAATGTTTTCGAATGAGTTGAGACATTTAGTCTAAATGTCGGGAGCTTAATTTGAAAGGGTTGACCGGATGTTGACTTACGTGTTAAATGGATTCAGAATGGAGTTTTGATGGTTACGATAGCTCCGTTGGGTGGTTTCGTACTTAGGAGTGTGTCCGAATAGTGATTTGGAGGTGCGTAGTTGATTTAGGTTTGAAATGGCGAAAGTTGACGAATTAGAAGTTTTGGAAATTGAGAAGTTTGACCGAGAGTTGACTTTGTGGTTACCGAGCTCGAATTTTGGTTCAAGAGTTTGAGTTGGTCTGTTGTGTCATTTATGACTTGTGTGCAAAATTTGAGGTCAATCGTACTTGATTTGATAGGTTTCGGCGTTGAATGTCAAAGTTGGAAATTCATAAGTTCATTAAAGTTGAATCGATGCGCGTTACATGATTTTAGCGTTGTTTGATGTGATTTGAAGGCTCGACTAAGTTCGTATCGTGTTTTAGGACTTGTTAGTTTGTTTGGTTGAGGTCTCGAGGGCCTAGGGTTGGTTTTAGATGGTTAACGGATCAAAAATGGAATATGGAGGATTGTTGAAGCCTGCTGGTGTAAAGTGTTCTGGTTTCCTTCAATGCGATCGCGTGAATAGGTCTATGATCACAGAGAGATTTTGGTCACTGATGAAAATTTGTTCTACACGGTCGCGAGGTGAGGTATTCGATCGCGTGGGCTAAGACGCATTCACGAAAAGGAAGTGATGTAGCTGGGTTCACGTGCATTTGTTCGTCGCGATCGCATGAAGGAGGACATAATCTCGTAGGTCTAAGAAGGCTTGTCTCCTTCGCGTAGAGATAACTTTCTGGGCAGCTGAGTTTGTGCTTCACGATTGAGATAAAGGGATAGCTGGGCAGAATTTAAAGTCTAAAAAATGTGGGTTTGAGTTTGTTTAATAATTTGATTTTGGAAGCGCGGTTGGAGGCGATTCTGGGAGATATTTTCAAGGGAGTGATTGGGGTAAGTGATTCTTACTTAGTTTTGGTTAAATAACATGATTATATCTTTGATTTCATTATTTAACTAGTGATTTGGGTTGAAACATTGGGGGAAATGGAGGAAACTTCTTAGGCTGAATTTTGGGGATTTGAGCGAGATTTTGTTATGGGATTTGAGTAATTTTTATATGGTTGGACTCGTGATTCAATGGGTGTTCAGATTTTGTAACTTTTATTCGATTCCGAGATGGGGCCTGGGGTTGACTTTTAAGTTGACTTTTTTACTTTTGTTTAAGAAGATAGAATTTTTTATATGGAATTGATTATAGCTCATGTTGATTACATCGAATTGTTTGTGGCTAGATTCAGGGAATTTGAAGGCTGATTTACGAGGCAAGGGCTTGAGTAGAGTTTTGCATGGCTTGAAGTAAGTAACACTTCTAAACTTAGTTCTGAGGGTATGAAACCACGAATTTCATGTTATGTGATTGGTGTTGAGGTGACGGCGTGGTAGGTGACGGGCGTGTGGACGTGCACCGTAGTAATTATGATTTAGTCGATTCCATGGAACTATGTAGCTATCTTATCTGAACATTACTATTGTATTCTAAGTGTTAGAGCACTTGAGCTATAATTCATGCTAGAATCATGTTTAGGCTATAGGTCGGTACTATTTGGACCCGCAGTAGTCGATCTTTACTGCTGAGTTATTTTGCTTAATTGTTGTCATGTACTCAGTCGCATTCATCATTTCATATCATATCTCAGTCTACGTTATAGTATATAGTCACATCGTGTATCATTCATTTAGGATGCTTAGCATGAGTGTTGTGAGCCTGAGAGACTGGAGAGATTGATAACTAAGTGAGGCCGATGTCATGTTTGTGAGTAACATTTATGGGATCAGGCTGCACGCCGCATTATACATTATTGATTAATGCCTGGATTTGTCTTATTATAACGCTTGGGATGGATCTGCCCCTCCGGAGTCTGCACACACATAGTGAGCACATTGGTTATTGATTTATTTGCATTGGGATAGGTCTGCCCTGGATTTATTTGCATTTTGGTTGGATTTGCCATAGACTCTTTTGCATTTTGGCTAGATCTTCCCTGGGCTGGATCTTCCCCGTACAATGTTGAGTGATTGAGTGTGATAAGTGAGAATTGAAACAGTCGGGTTAAGTACTCTGAGAGGGTGAGTACGCGAGGCGTCATATTCCTCATATCATTTATACTTGATACATATTTTGTCTGTTCTGAGTCTAATTTTTAAACCTAGAAGCAATGTCTAAATTCTTGTACTGTTACCTGTAGATTATGAATTTCTGAGATATCAGTGTCATTCTTTCCATGAATTTCCATATTGTACATTTTGTATGTGTGTTGTAATGTTTGAGCCCATCACTTCTTTCAGTCCAAAGGTTAGATTTGTTACTTATTAAGTTGGTTGTACTCACGCTACACCCTCCACTTCGTGTGCAGATCCAAGTGTTTCCGGTTACGGCAGTTGCTAATTCATAGAGTTCAGACATTCAGAGATCATCGAAGTAGTTGCTTTGGCGTCCGCAAACGTTGACTCTCCTCCCCTATCTTTCATTTCTATTTATTATCTTCTACTTTCTAGACATTGTACCAGACTATGTCATTATCTAGATGCCCATGTACTCAATGACACCCTTGTCTTGGGAAAACTTATGTATTGAGTTATGACATTCTATCCCGTTTTATGAGAGTTTTATTTATATAAAATTGTTTTAGTATATTTCAAATTTGAAAGTGTTAGAAATATCTAAGTAGTCGTCTTTCCTGGTATCATGATAGGTGCCATCCCGACAAGTTGAGTTTTGGGTCGTGACAGGAATTTGAGTTTTTGCAGTCACAGCCAGTTAAAAGCTGGACTGTTGATCTGGCCAATTTTGGTTGTAGCCATTTCTGCCAAGTTTATGATTGCAGAAGCAGCCACTTAAATTACCTTACAAAATCACATAGCATGATGTTTTGCATAAATAATCACTTTTATCCAATAGCCGCTTTCAGGCAATAATACTATGACAGTCCTAAAATATGTATCACATTGCAACTTCAACAATTAAACCTAAACAAAATCATGTAATGTGTCATGCCATGTTAACCTTTATAGAACCATAACAAACTATAAACACATTATCACATGGCTCAAGCTAACAGCCAATTTTACATGAATCCGTAGAAAATAGAATCTTAAATTAATTTACTCTAAGCAAAACTCAACTTGAGTAGATAACAACGAACTGATCATGTGAAATAGCTAAAGGCAAGTCAAGTGAAGCTTCAAACTAGCAGTTACATAGTCACGGGGTTGTGTCATATATACTACGGTAAAACACTTAAATAACTAGACAGATAAATTCAGCTTTATTCCAGCAATTCAAACAGGTTCAAATCTTGGTTTATTGCTATGAAAATCTACACTACAAAGATTCAAAAGTTACCTGAAGAGAAGAAATATGATACAACAGTGAAAACGAGCAGAAATAACAGTAGAAACAATAGTGAAATAGCAGTAAGATGAACGTTTAAACAGCCCAAAAATCATAGAGTATAAGCCCAGAACCAACTCTAAAAGACTTATCTTTTTGAAAGAGTTTTCACTCTATGAAACACTCACAAAGATCACAATTTTCAACTGCTAAAGGATGCTTCAGCTACTAATTTTGTTTTCTCCACTTTTTGTGTCCCTCAAGCAACTCTAAAAGATGTGTATTTTATAGGAGATTGAAAATCTATCTTTTTGACAGATATCTCAACAAAATTTGCTATAATATTCAAAAGACAAGACTTTTTGGTTCAATTTTGTCCAAAAGAGAGTATTTTCACCACAAATCTCCTCTAACTATTCAAAAGATAAACTTTGGTTCAAAAGACTTCCAAAAGTAGTATTTTTTACCAATCAAATGACTTTTGGGTGTTTTCCTCCAAAAGTCTCTAAATAGTAAAAGTAACCAAACTTGTACCCTATACTCAAGTATTCAGGTTTAGGTTTTATAACTACATGACTGAAATTCATCTTATACACTCCAACTCAAACCAACTATGGATTAGCAAAGCATAAACAAGACTCAAGATGTAATTGAACTAAGTATTCAAACAAACTAGATTGGAATGAATTAGATTTGTGCAAACTAGACTCGAGCGACAAGCTATTGCGCGAATCATAAACTAAACGAACATCGCTAAACTATCACGATTAATAACAACTAAACATACGACTAACTATATAAGCAATTCAACTAATCTTTTTGAATTTCGTACAAACCTAGAACAACACACTTATTATAGACTAACACTAATCAAAATAGAGAAACATAAATTAAATTCAAAACCAAATGGGAAAACATAAACTAAGAAAATGAGGGACTGAATGTTATACCAAACGAGCATTCTTGAAACTATCCATGAATCTGAGGGACGAGGCGAGTAGTGACAAACGATGATGAGTGACCTTCGAACGAATTTTTCTAGGTGGCATACGTTTGGACACCAATTCAGGAAAGCCGAATAATGATTTCAACACCATATCGCCTAGAAAGAGTCGTTCCCAAGTCGTATCTAGGCAAAACTAGCGGCTCCGTGTGCTTGGTGGTGGGGAGGCAGTGAGAGCGGGTCGACAGCAGCGGGGGTGTTTGGACGGTGGTGGTGCGGATTTAAGGGGTAAAACTAAAGGCCAGCCACTGAATTGTTGCAATTGTGCCAGGCAGATCATGGGTTTCAGCCCAAGTTTCTTCTGGAACTATAATGACCCAGCCAGTCGTTTTGAGTGTTCTAGTCACATTCCCTTATTTACTATTTATTTCATGGTTCAGTTTCGGAATGAGTTGAGACACTTATTTTCAAGGTTGGGAGCTTAAGTTGAAAAGGTTGAACGGATGTTCACTTACGTGTAAATGGCTCTAGAAGTTTTGATGGTTCTGATAGCTCTTTTGGGTGATTTCAGACTTAGGAGTGTGTACGGATAGGAAGTTAGAGGTCCGTAGTTGATTTAGGCTTAAAATGGCGTAAGTTGAAAAATTAGAAGTTTTGAAAATTGAAACGTTTGAACGAGAGATGAATTTGGGGTTACCGAGCTCAGATTTTGGTTCCGAGAGTTAGAGTAGGTCCTTTGTGTCATTTATGACTTGTGTGCAAAATTTGAGGACAATCAGACTTGATTTGATAGATTTCGGCGTTGAATGTAGAAGTTGAAAGTTCATAAGTTCATTAGGCTTGAATAAATGCGCGATTAGTAGTTTTAGCGTTGTTTGATGTGATTTGAAAGCTTGACTAAGTTCTAATCATATTTTAGGACTCGTTGGTATGTTTGGTTGAGGTCCCAGAGGCCTCGGGTTAGTTTCGGATGGTTAACAGATTATAAATCGAACATGGAGGATTGATGAAGCCTGCTGGTGTGGATTGTTCTGTTTTCCTTCTATGCGATCGAGTGGATAGGTCCACGATCGCGAAGGGTTGTTGGTCACTAATAGGAATTTTTTCTTCGCAGTCGCGAGGTGAGGTATGTGATCACATAGCTAGATCAGCTAATGTATTGTGAACGTGTGGGCTAAGTCGTGTTCGCGAAGAGGAAATGAGGCAGTTGGGTTCACGTGCGTTTGTTCTTCGTGATCGCATGAAGAGGAACGCGATCGCGTAGGTCTGAGGATGCAGTGCTTCGCATTCGCATGGGTATTGTCACGTTCGCGTAAGGTTAATTTTCTGGGCAGCTGAGTTTGTGCTTCGCGATCGCAAAGCATTTTCCGTGATCGTGATTGGGGCAAGTGATTGTTACTTAGTTTTGGTAAAATTCGATAATTATATCTTTGATTTCATCATTTTAGTTTTAAGCAAATAATCCACTAGGTTGTTCACCTAGTAGCTATTATATTAAATAAATCCCACGATGGCTCAAAGAATTAAAAAAATTCAAATGAAGCAAAAAATATAAAGGTATGACAAGACTAGTGCTAGTTGCTACAAAGTAGCAATACCCTATAGAAATAATGCATGTAACACAATGTGTATTTTAAGACTTCCAGCTTGAAGTGCTCTTTTTGACTTGACACGGCAATTGCAAACTAATATGTGTACCACCTACAATTCTCTCACCATGCGCCATCATTTGCAAACCGAAGGAGAAGGCAAGTATGAAGCCATAAAAGCTGAAGCACAGTAGATCGGACATCTTTAATGTAGTATGGAGGAACTGCAACGCTATCAGCTATGGTGAAATGTTTATACTTTATGCACAATGTTGTTGATCCTACTTGACAATTGTGGAATCAACTCAGTGCGCATTGAAAACACTTCAATACAACTGGATAATGATCCAATAATACATGACACGACTGATGATGTAGCAGCTTTGAAGTGATGTCTGATAGAAGTAGAAATTGTCCATGTGAATTCCAAGATTTGTATGCTCTTGTCAGTGTTGGCTGAGTTATGCAGCGTATGGAGTACACGATCTCGTGTCAATGTGTGTTCCATACTGATTTTTCTTCCTCCTTTGCGTGACCGCGGCAGTGTAACATCATATTTTTGGGGAGCACGTTGTCTTGCTGAAACATCCATTTATTTGCTTCGAAATAACCAGCAGTAATGTGTTGTTGAAAGCATGTATCTTACAATATTAACTGTATTCAATCAGGAGCCTTATGTTTTGCAGTCCTAACCCTAAGGTTAGGTAATTATGCCTTGTCTTGGTTTATTAATGTCTTTCCTGCATTTGGTAATTCATGAAACGATTCATATGTTACAAAACCTGCAAAAGAAAAAGCAATGTTAGCTAAGTAGTCTGCTACAGAGTTGCCTTCTCGTAGGACATGTTGAAATGTCACATTGAAATACTCTTTCATATCATTGATCTTCTTCATTTCTTTCCCAATACCCCCAAGGAACCTCTCATTCACCCTCTATTATTTTCTTCATCACAAGTGAGTCTGTTTCAGTGATGAGAGGTTGGACTTACATCTGAACATAGTGCGAAAGTCCTTCCATATTGCCTTTGCCTCAGCTACTATGTTAGTTGACTGCCCTATTCCTTCAAATTATGCAAACACGAAATCACCAGCATCATTCCTCACACAAAATCCATACGAGCTTGGCACTGGATTCCCTCTGCAAGCCCCATCATTGTTGCATTTGTACCACCTAGCACCAGGTATCTGCCATTGTACTCTTTTGGTAACAACAACTGGCTTATAGCCTTCAAAATATTTCACCATATCATGCCAACTGAGGGGTATGCTATGCAGCCACGGATATTTATTCCTTGCCAGGTAGTGTAAGTTTTTGTTTATCTCATGTACTATCTATTGAAAACCTATTACACATCCTTCATGCTTCATTTTGTTCCTTATTTTCCATAATTCACATGTGATAATTGCAGGTGTTGCTTGATACAGTGGCCTCAATTTTGCACAACAATTTGCTCTCCACCATGATCTCATGACCTGGTGAATTTGAACTAGGTTTACCACCGGTCCTGCAGCCTTTAGGAACAACTGCCATACCTTTGTGTTGAATAGTTTCTTGCTGTGCATGTATGTAACACCAACACTTATACATAGTTAAGTATCCCCATCTCCTCCATATATCATATGTAGGTACCTTCTCTCTCCACAACCTCCACAAGAAAAAGGATATCTTGAATGGTAAACCTTGCATCCATATCATTTTGTATTCTGGATTTTGTCGATGTCAAAGTCTTATTAATTGCCAAGCTCTGTTTAGTGATTTCATCATTTTATTAGTGATTTGTGTTAAATAATTGGAGAAAATGGAGGAAACTTCTTAGGCCGAATTTTGGGGATTTGAGCTAGATTTTGGTATTAGATTTGAGTAATTTTTGTATGGTTGGACTCGTTGTTGAATGGGTGTTCAGATTTTGTACTTTCATCGTATTCCGAGACGTGGTCCAGGAGTTTAACGTTTGAGTTGAGTTTTCGACTTTTGTTTAAGAACTTTAAACTTTTATATGGAATTGATTCATTTAGCTCGTGTTGATTGTATCGAATTATTTGTGGCTAGATACAGGGCATTTGGAGGCTGATTCGCAAGGCAAGGGCTTGTTAGAGTAAAGTTATAATGACCCGACCGGTGGTTTTGTGCTCTAGTGCATCGTTCAACAGTTTGAGGCCTTGAATAGGTTCACTTTAGGTGTTATGACTTGTACGTGTAGTCAGAATGAAATTTCGGGAAGTTCTAAGTAAATTTAGAACGAAAAACCTAATTTCGGAAGCTTTAAGTTGGAGAATTTACTAAGGTGTGACTCTTGATTAAAGGACCTCTGAATCAGGATTTGAAGATTCCAATAGGTTCATATGATGATTTCGGACCTGGGCGAATGTGCGGGTCGAGAATCGGGTGGCTCGGGAGTGTTTCGGTGCTTATTACTGGAGGTTGGCATTTTAAAGGTTTACGAATTTTCTAAATTTGGGGTTGGAGAGGATTTTGATGTTCTCGATGTCCATTTGGGATTCTGAGCCTAGAAATAGTTCTGTATGGTGATTCTAGTCTTAGGTTCATATCCGGATGTTGATTTGGAGGTCCGTAGGTCATTCCGGCATCAATTTGCGAACGTTGGAAATTGAATGATTTTTGGCAAGTTTGATCGGGAGTGAACTTTTTGATATCGGGGTAAGATTTCGATTTCGGAAGTTGGAATAGGTCCATAATGTCAATTATGACTTGTGTTCAAAATTTAAGGTCAATCAGACTTAATTTGATAGGTTTCGGCATCAGATGTAGAAATATAAAGTTTTAAAGTTCATTAGGCTTGAATAGATGCGCGATTCATATTTTTAGCATTATTTTAATGTAATTTAAAGGCTAGACTAAGTTCGTATGATGTTTCAGGACTGGTTGATATATTTGGTCGAGGTCCTAGAGGCCTCGGGTGGTTTCCGGATTGTTAGCGGATCAATTTGGTCTTATTTGAATGGCTGAAGTGCACCAGCTCTGGTGTCACACCCCAAACCTACGGAGGCGTGGCTGGCACCTGGTGCCGTACTGGCCCGAACGAACCACTCTTTAACTCATTTTTTTGTTCTATCACTATCATGGGCCAACATGGCCACAACTCATAATGTATAACTATAAGTGGCAAGCGTTGTATCAATCAACCATCATTCTTAAAACATAAATACATATGAGTCGTCAGGGCCTCTGACATACTGTACAAAATAAACCTTTTTCTACAAAGCCTCTAAGGTTATTCGACATCAAATGGGACAGGGTACTGTCTTACCCATGAGTTTGTAGCAAAACTCTGACACGATGACTCATAGACTCGAATGCACTCTGAATGAGGTGGAGTCTTACCGATCCTTCGTTGAATGCTAACCTCGTCTACTATGAGGGCTCGTCAAACTGATTATATATACCTACAGGTATGAATGCGACGTCCACCATAAAAGGATGCTAGTACGAATAATATACCGACTGTGTAAGGTAGAACTGAAACATAACAATAAATCAACATTAAATAAATACATATAAGAATCAACTTGAATCTTTGAAGTGCCACCGTATATTAATACTTATTATACTTATATATATAATGCTTCTCTTTGAGACTCTTATCCATATCGTATGATTGATGACTGCCCAACTGATCAATGGTAACTTCCCGATCGGCCGTAGCTTGGTGGTAAATGTGTAACTGCCCAACCGGCCGTATCTCGGTGGTAAATGCATGACTTCCCGACTGGCCGTAGCTCGGTGGTAAGTGTATAACTGCCCAATCGGCCATAGCACGGTGGTAAATCCATGAAGATGCATTTATCACTATATTATAAGCATTAACATCTTTATCATATACCTCAATAGATACCTAGGAAAGTACTTAGACATACTTGAATATAACTTTACAGGAATGAATAACATAGACATCCTTAACTGCTAAGAGTAGAATGTGATGACACAAAATGTAATCATAAAATTTAATAAGTAATTCTATGTTCTAAGACTTCGAAAAACACTATTTATCATTTCTCGACTTGCGTGCGATGTCCGTACAGTTTTTCGAAAAGTGTTTATGTGAAAAATGGATTAAAATGTGAAATGGAGTTTTAAAACTCAACTGAGTTGACTTTGGTTAACATTTTGAACAAACAGACTCGGAGCAGTATTTTAGCAGTTCCGGTAGGTCCATATCGTAATTTGGGCCTTGGCTGTATGCCCGGAATAGAATTCCGAGGTCCCTAGTCCGAGATATGGTATTTTGATGAAAAATAAAAAGCTTGAAAGCTTAATATTTTTAAAAAATTACTGATGTTGGATTTATTGACACCGGATTTGGTTTCGAAGCCCGGTAAAGGTCTATTATAATATTTAAGACTTGTCTGTCGAATTTGGTGAGAAACAGAATTGATTTGACGTGATTCAGACGTCCGGTTGTGAAAATATAAGTTTTAAAGTTTTCTTAAAAAATTCATTCGTTTTGGGGTTCAATTCGTAGTTCTACGTATTATTTTGTAGATTTGATCGTGCGAGCAAGTTCGTATGATATTGTAGGACTTGTGTGCATGTTTGGTTTGGAGCCCCGAGGACTCGGGTGAGTTTCGGATAGGCTACAGGATGATTTTGAACTTAGAAAATCTGGTTTTTGAGCTTCTGCTGTCATCTGGTGCATTGTGCTTCGTGATCGCGATGTCATTCCTGCGATCGCGAAGAGGAAATTGTTAGTAGTGAGTTTTACTCTTCGCGTTCGCAAAGATAGGCACGCGATCGCGGAAGGTAAACTCTCAGTGCACTACGAATACAAGGCACCAGCCGCGATCACATAGAAGGAAGGAAGGAAGAAGCTAGGCACGCCAATTGTGCTACGCGATCGCACAAGTAAGTACGCGATCGCGTAAGGCTGAGAAAAGGTACTCCGCGTTCGCATGACCCTTTACGCGATCGCATAAAGTTAAAAGTCTTGGCAGCCAAAATGTGCTTCGCGATCGTGAAGCCATTCCCACAATCGCGAAGAGTAAAATAAACCTGGGCAAAGTTGTTCTACGAGATCGCGAACGAATTTCCGCGATCGCGATGAATAAAAATCTAAAAAACAACAGAAATGGGGTTTCGACCAATTTTCAACTCTTTTCCATTTTTGAGCTCGGGTAAGGCGATTTTTGGGCGATTTTCACCGAACAACATTGGGGGTAACTGTTCCTTATCCTATACTGATTATATTTCACGATTCCATACTCATTTATATCATGAATTCGTGAATTTTTGGGCAAAAAAATCAGATTTTTATAAAATCTTCAAAAAACGAAAATTTAAGATTTGAAGGTCCATTTGA
>AWOL01S0018430.1:11577-27401 GCA_000715115.1 Nicotiana otophora
AACGACAGTACCAGAATCTGATCCTTTCATCTCTGTAGACGATCCCAAATTGGCCAATGCATCTACTTCTACATTTTCTTCTCTCGGGATGTGGGTGATCGACCACTCCCTGAATCACGCGAGCAAAGTTTGAACTTTAATCACATACTGTTGCATGCGTTCCTTATTTATGTTAAATATTATATATACTTGATTTGCCACTAGTTGCAAATCACATTTGATATCTATGACCTCGGAGTCAAGTCTTCAGGACAATTCGAGTCCTGCAATCAATGGCTCATACTCGGCTTCATTATTAGTTAAAAGAACAATTTTTACGGCCTGCCTTAGGGTTTCTCCCGAGGGCGTGATTAAGACCACCCGAGCCCGGACCCTTTCACATTAGAAACTCCGTCCGTGAATAAGGTCCGATCTCATGATGTCATTTCTGACACCATCACCACTTCTTTTGCAGCCAAAGCCAGTAGCCCAGGACTAAAATCGGTCACAAAGCTGGCCAGAAACTATAACTTGATTGCAGTCCTAGGCTTATATTCAATATCAAATTCAGTAATTTCAACTGCCTATTTGGCCAATCGACCTGACAACTCAGGTTTGTGAAGGACATTCCGCAGGGGAAAAGTTGTCATCACGGCTATCGGGAGACACTGGCAAAATTTTGCTAATATAATAGACAAGAGATTGCATACCTTCGTCCTCCCAGACTAGAACGGTAACCTTCGAGACCGCTAAGTATATCAACAATTGTTCGCTTTCCTCCAGTTTTGATAGTAGCGGAGGGGTTGATAGATATCGTTTCAGATCTCTTAAGGCCTGTTGGCATTCTGGAGTCCATTCAAAGTTGTTCTTCTTCTTTAGAAGTGAGAAGAAGCGATGACATTTTTTTGAAGACCGATAAATAAACCTTCTTAGAGCGGCCAATCTTTCGGTTAGCCTTTGGACTTCCTTCACGCTTGTCAGCTGATCTGGGATGTCCTCGATGTCTTTGATCTTATCGGTATTGACCTCGATCCCTCTTTGTGATACTAGGAAACTCAATAATTTATCGGAGCTATCTCTGAACGCACTTTTTTCGGGGTTGAGCTTCATGTTGTGCTTCCTTAGGATATCGAAAGTTTCATGGAGGTGTTTTAAGTGGTCACCTCCCGGATTGAATCGATGTCAAGTAATCGAGTTACCTCTTCTTTAACAAACCTATTTCTGACCTCGGCTATTAGGTGCTTCTTCTGCCTTACTGGTGGGATGCTTAGGTTCAAGCTTAGCCTGTGCACAACCACCTCTAGCGGGGTACCTATCATATCCGTGTGTGACCATGCGGAACAATCAATGTTAGTTTTAAGGAAATCAATAAATCCTAACATGAGCTCGGGGTTGAGTCCTGTCCCCAAGTGTAACCTTCTCTTGAGGAATTGACATGTTCGAGTTCTTCTGTCGTGGACTTGGTCGTGTCTGTTTGTTTTATATACCTGGAAATATCTTGATACCTGGTGGGATTCCGATGACTCCTCCCTTTTTGTTATCTTCGCTTGGTTTGGGAGCAGATGTTGGTTCCTGTAATTGCTATGTGTTGAGTTCCTTCCCTTTACTGCTAGAAATTGATACCGCGTTCATTTCCCTTGCCGCCGGTTAATCTCCTCTTATTTGCTTGATTCCCTCTAGAGTCAGGAATTTCAGCAATTGGTGATATGTCGATGGTACGACATTCATCTCATGTAACCATGGTCTACCGAGAATTATGTTGTAGCCCATATCTCCGTCCACCACTTCAAATAAGGTGGTCTTTGTGACCCATTCGACATTCGTGGACAACAAGATTTCCCCTCGGGTATCACACTCGCTAAGTTGAACCCGACGAGGAGCTTTATTGCCAGAATGATGCTTACGGGTAGCTTGGCTTATTCCCGCACTCTCTATTGAATGATATTGGCTGAACTTCATGGGTTAACCAAAATACATTTAATCTTGAAATCTAGAACGTTAAGAGAAATTACCAGGGCATCGTTGTGCGGCAGAAGAAGTCCGTCGACGTCTTTTTTCGTGAAGGTGATGTCATCTCTGGCAACTTCCCGGATTCTTTTGCTATGACTCACTGATACCTTTGTCTTTTGGCTGCCGAGAAGGTTACCCCGTTGACCTCGTTACCTCCGAAAATCATGTTAATAGTTAGTCGAGGAGGGTCTTCACTTATCTTCGAGGGTTCTGCGTTATCTCAGCTGCGACCGTAATTGTTCTTGACCTGGTCACTTAAGAATTCCCTGAGATGGCCGTTCTTCAGTAGCGTTGCCACCTCTTTGCGCAAATGTTGGAAGTCCCCATTTCAATGGCCATGAGTCCCATGTTATTCGCACCATAAGTTAGGATCCCTCTGGCTAGGATCAAATCTGATCAACCTCGGGAACCATGCTTCCTTAATGTTTCTCATTGCCGATACCAGTTCCATCATACTTCGATACGTCTGTCATTTTAAACTATTTTGGAATTAACTCTGGTGTTGCGCTCGGTTTGAATGACAATTGAGTGTACTTCTTCGAGTTCGGGACCTTCAACACTAGTGCTGCGCCCAGAATCTGGTCCATTCGAGCGTGGAACTCTTTCGCGTTCTGATCCATCCGCTCGTTCATTTCCCTCATGAATCTCATGCGTTCGGTTTTAAAAGGATCATTGACGTTGTCATTGCCGGATCCGTTGTCGATCCCCCCCAGCCCCGTCGAAGCCAACCTCACCCCTCGGGGTGTTGTTATCAACCCTTTGAGTTGTTTGATTTGCCGGGGCGTCTGGAGGAACATGGCCTATGCCATTCGTGTTGTTGGAAGTGCCTGATAATGCATGTTTTAGTTCTGTCATGACCTGGTCTTGCTTTGAGAGATGGCCCATGATGGACTTTTGCTTCTCTCTCAAGATCCTTACCGTTTCCGCAACGTGCTCGTCCTCAGCGTCATCAGGAGTCGTCTCCCATACATGTCGGGGATATTTCCCGCCATGTACCAGAGTTGCTACGTCCCCCTCATTGTGGGTGTCACTGATTGAATCCTCATGTTGAGGCAGATTTTAGAGTGCCTCAATGTTATGCGCGACGTTGACATCAGTAGCTACCATTTTTCTGACTTTGATATGAAACAAAGAATCAAACAAGTTAGAACTAGACACAAGGATCAACTCTATTACGCAACTATCTAAGCCTCACGGTGGGCGCCAAACTGTTTACCCGTAAAACGGTATAGTTGAATTTGTTACGTGGTTTATAGACAAACGATCCCAAAATGATAAATAAATTAAATGAAAAGTAAGACTTAGCGTTGAAATAGAAACAAATAGCAAGCCTGGTTCCGGGAGCAAGGCTTCCGAAGATAGCGACAAGAGCAATACTAGACAAAAAATAAACTTATATTATTCAGCTTGATAGTAAAATGTAGCATAAGTTTCGCCAGAGATCTCGTGTCTACAGTGGTTGTTGCAGCCCCTATTTATAGCTATACCTTGGGAATAAGATTCTAGGATCAAGCCCTTCTTAAATAACAATAATGTGGACCATTGATGAATATGTAACGTCATGCCATGAATGCTAAAATTCTCTGCAACGACTTCATATACTTAATACTGAGAAATATTCTTCATTAAATGTCATCTCGTGACAAATATTCATTTGCTTCCGTTGACTATGTTCTCTTCGGGATCTACCCAATACCAACCGAAGTTGTTGTCCTCGGTCTTGGTTTCCACTCACTTTATCTTCCGTTTGCCTCTGGTTTCACGTCTCATGCAATCATTCGAGCATTTAATATAAACCAATTTCACCCTATACAACATCAAATACAATATGTAAAAATCTTATTAAAATTTTAAGGCTTCTTTTTAGATTTTGGCTTAAGGCTACATATTCTATTAAGCCGCCCCTGCGTATGTGTTATCATCTGAACCTCTCGTTTTCTTCCTACCCCACTATCGAAATTACAATTATTTGTTATGTACGGGTATGGCCAACTATATATAGGATAATTAATAAGGCCTTCGCCTGGCTTGTATATAAGTTGCAGAGATGCAGTAGCTAGATCCCTCGCTTTCAGTTCTTCTCCACCTTAATCAGACCTCCTCGCATGCATGTCTGTGTTCGCACATGTATGTTGGATATTTTATGATATTCTGAATTTATTACTTTCAACAAGAATGAGGTTTGAATTTTGAAGTACAAGAGTTAAATATATTTTAATTTTCAGTCTCCATTCAGACATTAATTACTTAATATTATATTTCAGAACAAAATCATATATATCATGATCCTATTATTTGTTTGAAGAATGGCTTGGTTATCCGCAATGCTGGCTCCGCCTTTGAACACTGGCCACCCTTGATTCCTCTTGTCCACCTTTCTTGGTTATTTATCCATTCAAAATCTCAAAAAGAAAAAAAGAAAAAGAAAAAACTCCCAACATGAAAAAACCATCTGACTTTTCTTTTCAAACAAAACTTATACTCCCTTCTATTCTGATTAAAACCACAAGTTTTAAGAATTTTATAATCGCATAAATATTGTGTCGTGTTTATAAACACAAGGTTTTGTGTCTATTAAAACTTTGTCACATAAGTAATTGTTTTCTCTATTTTTGCTTTTAATCGAAATTCTTCTTTTCACGATGACCCCAAAGGGTGCCATAACTCATGGGGCACATGAACTAGCTGTCTTCTGATTCAATTTAGTCATGAAAGATAGATCATGATAAGAGCTTTTAGAAGAAGTAAGATGACGAAACAGTAATGCATGTCGCAAAAAAAAAGTGCAAAAAGTGCAAATTCTCTAGATATTTGCAAATATAATAGTATTTGATATATTCTAGATCGAAACAAAAAGTGCAAACAAAATAATTAAATATTGGTCCACATATTACATGAGAAGTAGCAGTCTATTAGTCTGTTTCATGAGGGTAACAGACTAACATGGTTGACACAAAAGGGCAGCTCTTCCTTATCTCCCATTTGGTGTTAAATGGGGTCTCTTCCAGCTATTTGAATGAAATAGTTCAAGAGTTTTCTAACCTGGGAGCTATTTAGTTGTTAACATCTTTAGAAACTTTTCCTTGTTCGAAACTTCTTTTATATTTCGTTTCAAAAAAAAATTGTCTTAACTAGTTTGAGATATATGGTCTTAAATTGGCCATAGTATTTGTGTGCCTCTAAATGTTTTGAAACTTGTGGTCTGAAACATGTCATAGCATTTGTGTGTGATATAAATGCTTCATATTAAGAAAAAATTAAAAATTATCAATCTTTTTGAAACAGACTAATAAGAAAATAATGTCAATCTTTTTGAAACAGAGAGTATGTATTTTCGAATAAAGATTAGGGCAATTTGCATTCTCTTATTTGTGACAATTTAGTCTTTGTTTCTTTGTAACTTGGAGGTGGCTACAAGTGCGGCATTCTCTAATAAATATTTTAATGCTGGGAAGAGGTTGGGCATATTTGTGAACTTTTCTGGTTATTCTGAAAGGTGTATGGGTAATTCGATTTTTTCAGGCGACAATATTGTTCGATATTGTAATTAAAGAGGGTCATCCTTTTTTTTTCCCAATATTAATGGTGCCTGAATCAATTTGTGCATGATTATTCCAATAAATACCTTCTATACGTTTTTTTTCGTCTCTGCTAAGATTTTCTTGTCTTTTTAAATTTTTACTCACTTTATTAACCANTTCTAGATCGAAACAAAAAGTGCAAACAAAATAATTAAATATTGGTCCACATATTACATGAGAAGTAGCAGTCTATTAGTCTGTTTCATGAGGGTAACAGACTAACATGGTTGACACAAAAGGGCAGCTCTTCCTTATCTCCCATTTGGTGTTAAATGGGGTCTCTTCCAGCTATTTGAATGAAATAGTTCAAGAGTTTTCTAACCTGGGAGCTATTTAGTTGTTAACATCTTTAGAAACTTTTCCTTGTTCGAAACTTCTTTTATATTTCGTTTCAAAAAAAAATTGTCTTAACTAGTTTGAGATATATGGTCTTAAATTGGCCATAGTATTTGTGTGCCTCTAAATGTTTTGAAACTTGTGGTCTGAAACATGTCATAGCATTTGTGTGTGATATAAATGCTTCATATTAAGAAAAAATTAAAAATTATCANTTGTCTTAGCTAGTTTGAGATATATGGTCTTAAATTGGCCATAGTATTTGTGTGCCTCTAAAAGTTTTGAAACTTGTGGTCTGAAATATGTCATAGCATTTGTGTGTGATATAAATACTTCCTATTAAGAAAAAATTAAAAATTATCAATCTTTTTGAAACAAACTAATAAGAAAATAATGTCAATCTTTTTGAAACAGAGACAACAAGACAACAACAACAACAACCCAGTATAATCCCACTAGTGGGGTATGAGGAGGGTAGAGTGTACGCAGACCTTACCCCTACCCTGGGGTAGAGAAGCTGTTTCCAAATGACCCTCGGCATTCTTCCCTCTAAGAACTCCCCACCTTGCTCTTGGGGTGACTCGAACTCACAACCTCTTGGTTGGAAGTGGAGGGTGCTTACCATCAGAGCAACCCAGAGAGAGTATGTATTTTCGAATAAAGATTAGGGCAATTTGCATTCTCTTATTTGTGACAATTTAGTCTTTGTTTCTTTGTAACTTGGAGGTGGCTACAAGTGCGGCATTCTCTAATAAATTTTTTAATGCTGGGAAGAGGTTGGGCATATTTGTGAACTTTTCTGGTTATTCTGAAAGGTGTATGGGTAATTCGATTTTTCAGGCGACAATATTGTTCGATATTGTAATTAAAGAGGGTCATCCTTTCTTTTTCCAATATTAATGGTGCCTGAATCAATTTGTGCATGATTATTCTAATAAATACCTTCTATACGGTTTTTTTCGTCTCTGCTAAGATTTTCTGGTCTTTTTAAATTTTTACTCACTTTATTAATCACTAAGCTAAGTCATCCTTAAATGCATAAAAAATGTTAGATTTTAGTAACATGGGATTTGAATCCTCGAGGTCATGTTTTCATTTATATCATTATATGACCTCTTGTAAGCCCTAGGTCATCCTCGCTAAATATTATTTCATTAGTCTTTTATTTCTTTCAACTTGCAAAAACAGTTATGAGGTTTAGATTTGTGTATGTTACCGATCACACCCTAACGACGAGCACATGAAACAATATATAAGGTCAAAACATTACTGTATATATAATATATAGTCAATCCATTTCTTCTCGACTAAATGTCTTGACATGTTTTCTAGATCTTAACATGTTAATTTTGAAGCATTAACGTTTGGTTGAAAAATATTTTCAAAAGTTTTTCAAAACTCGATCAAAAGAATTTCTGACAAAACTATTTAAGTTCAAATTATGCGGGGGGACAAATTAATAAACTTCATTGCTGGAAAATNTAAGCCTCACGGTGGGCGCCAAACTGTTTACCCGTAAAACGGTATAGTTGAATTTGTTACGTGGTTTATAGACAAACGATCCCAAAAATGATAAATAAATTAAATGAAAAGTAAGACTTAGCGTTGAAATAGAAACAAATAGCAAGCCTGGTTCCGGGAGCAAGGCTTCCGAAGATAGCGACAAGAGCAATACTAGACAAAAAATAAACTTATATTATTCAGCTTGATAGTAAAATGTAGCATAAGTTTCGCCAGAGATCTCGTGTCTACAGTGGTTGTTGCAGCCCCTATTTATAGCTATACCTTGGGAATAAGATTCTAGGATCAAGCCCTTCTTAAATAACAATAATGTGGACCATTGATGAATATGTAACGTCATGCCATGAATGCTAAAATTCTCTGCAACGACTTCATATACTTAATACTGAGAAATATTCTTCATTAAATGTCATCTCGTGACAAATATTCATTTGCTTCCGTTGACTATGTTCTCTTCGGGATCTACCCAATACCAACCGAAGTTGTTGTCCTCGGTCTTGGTTTCCACTCACTTTATCTTCCGTTTGCCTCTGGTTTCACGTCTCATGCAATCATTCGAGCATTTAATATAAACCAATTTCACCCTATACAACATCAAATACAATATGTAAAAATCTTATTAAAATTTTAAGGCTTCTTTTTAGATTTTGGCTTAAGGCTACATATTCTATTAAGCCGCCCCTGCGTATGTGTTATCATCTGAACCTCTCGTTTTCTTCCTACCCCACTATCGAAATTACAATTATTTGTTATGTACGGGTATGGCCAACTATATATAGGATAATTAATAAGGCCTTCGCCTGGCTTGTATATAAGTTGCAGAGATGCAGTAGCTAGATCCCTCGCTTTCAGTTCTTCTCCACCTTAATCAGACCTCCTCGCATGCATGTCTGTGTTCGCACATGTATGTTGGATATTTTATGATATTCTGAATTTATTACTTTCAACAAGAATGAGGTTTGAATTTTGAAGTACAAGAGTTAAATATATTTTAATTTTCAGTCTCCATTCAGACATTAATTACTTAATATTATATTTCAGAACAAAATCATATATATCATGATCCTATTATTTGTTTGAAGAATGGCTTGGTTATCCGCAATGCTGGCTCCGCCTTTGAACACTGGCCACCCTTGATTCCTCTTGTCCACCTTTCTTGGTTATTTATCCATTCAAAATCTCAAAAAGAAAAAAAGAAAAAGAAAAAACTCCCAACATGAAAAAACCATCTGACTTTTCTTTTCAAACAAAACTTATACTCCCTTCTATTCTGATTAAAACCACAAGTTTTAAGAATTTTATAATCGCATAAATATTGTGTCGTGTTTATAAACACAAGGTTTTGTGTCTATTAAAACTTTGTCACATAAGTAATTGTTTTCTCTATTTTTGCTTTTAATCGAAATTCTTCTTTTCACGATGACCCCAAAGGGTGCCATAACTCATGGGGCACATGAACTAGCTGTCTTCTGATTCAATTTAGTCATGAAAGATAGATCATGATAAGAGCTTTTAGAAGAAGTAAGATGACGAAACAGTAATGCATGTCGCAAAAAAAAAAGTGCAAAAAGTGCAAATTCTCTAGATATTTGCAAATATAATAGTATTTAATATATTCTAGATCGAAACAAAAAGTGCAAACAAAATAATTAAATATTGGTCCACATATTACATGAGAAGTAGCAGTCTATTAGTCTGTTTCATGAGGGTAACAGACTAACATGGTTGACACAAAAGGGCAGCTCTTCCTTATCTCCCATTTGGTGTTAAATGGGGTCTCTTCCAGCTATTTGAATGAAATAGTTCAAGAGTTTTCTAACCTGGGAGCTATTTAGTTGTTAACATCTTTAGAAACTTTTCCTTGTTCGAAACTTCTTTTATATTTCGTTTCAAAAAAAAATTGTCTTAACTAGTTTGAGATATATGGTCTTAAATTGGCCATAGTATTTGTGTGCCTCTAAATGTTTTGAAACTTGTGGTCTGAAACATGTCATAGCATTTGTGTGTGATATAAATGCTTCATATTAAGAAAAAATTAAAAATTATCAATCTTTTTGAAACAGACTAATAAGAAAATAATGTCAATCTTTTTGAAACAGAGAGTATGTATTTTCGAATAAAGATTAGGGCAATTTGCATTCTCTTATTTGTGACAATTTAGTCTTTGTTTCTTTGTAACTTGGAGGTGGCTACAAGTGCGGCATTCTCTAATAAATATTTTAATGCTGGGAAGAGGTTGGGCATATTTGTGAACTTTTCTGGTTATTCTGAAAGGTGTATGGGTAATTCGATTTTTTCAGGCGACAATATTGTTCGATATTGTAATTAAAGAGGGTCATCCTTTTTTTTTCCCAATATTAATGGTGCCTGAATCAATTTGTGCATGATTATTCCAATAAATACCTTCTATACGTTTTTTTTCGTCTCTGCTAAGATTTTCTTGTCTTTTTAAATTTTTACTCACTTTATTAACCACTAAGCTAAGTCACCCTTAAATGCATAAAAATGTTAGATTTTAGTAACATGGGATTTGAATCCTCGAGGTCATGTTTTCATTTATATCATTATATGACCTCTTGTAAGCCCTAGGTCATCCTCGCTAAATATTATTTCATCAGTCTTTTATTTCTTTCAACTTGCAAAAACAGTTATGAGGTTTAGATTTGTGTATGTTACCGATCACACCCTAACGACGAGCACATGAAACAATATATAAGGTCAAAACATTACTGTATATATAATATATAGTCAATCCATTACTTCTCGACTAAATGTCTTGACATGTTTTCTAGATCTTAACATGTTAATTTTGAAGCATTAACGTTTGGTTGAAAAATATTTTCAAAAGTTTTTCAAAACTCGATCAAAAGAATTTCTGACAAAACTATTTAAGTTCAAATTATGCGGGGGGACAAATTAATAAACTTCATTGCTGGAAAATATGACTCTCACGATCCAAAATTCACTATAGGCCGTGATGGCGCCTACCACCGTCGTCAGGCAAGCCAACGATGATCGATCAACTTAATTACTCATTCTTATTACTTTGAAATCATAATTTCCATTAATTAAACAGTATGAAATAGAATTTATAGGGTAAAATGATAATAATTACGTAAACTACAATAACGAACAACCAGTAGGAACCCTCAAAACCCGGTATCACAAGTGCATGAGCATTAACTAAGAAATAAAATAAAATACAACATCTGTCTGGAGACAGGAGAATATAAATAACTCTGATGGAGACTCTGTATGCTGTGAATCGTAACATGGATGCAACTCACCGTAAAGTCCCGCAAATGTCGCGCCTCTGCGCCCAGAGGACCACCAGAAACATATATCTACTTGCACAATAAGTGCAACAAGTGTAGCATGAGTACGTAAATCAACGCGTACCCAGTAAGTATCTAGCCTAACCCCAGAGTACTAGTGACGAGGGATCGACATCGACACTTACTAGTAGCTCAATAAGACATGTATAACAAGAAGTAAATAAATATGGGACAGAGTAGATAAATGGTATGGACAAATATAAATACGAGGTACAATCCCCCTCTTAACAATAAACTCACACTCTCAGTTAGTATTTACCTCCTCAATCGGAGTATATATATAATGGACCTCACCATATAGGTCGTCACAGTTCAAATCGGGAAAACTCACTGATACACTGGCTTGGATTTTTGTCAAATAATATGCACGATTCCATAAGAGTATTTTATAGAAATACTAAGGCGTACGACCGGATCCCATCATAATATGTGCACTGCCAAGGGTCGAACGATACGAACTATAGATACATCTATTATATTGTCGAGGCGAGCGACATGCTCCTATGAGAATGATACATAATCCTACCAAGGCGAACGACCCGATCCCATCATAATGTGCGTATTGTCGAGGGTCAAACAACCATAGATGTATCTGTTATACTGCCGAGGCGAACAGCCTGATCCTATTAGAATAAGAAGCTTTAACGAGTCCTTGACCCCGTTCAAGAATAAACGTGCGAGTTATGAACTTTAAGGAAGTTTTTCGATGAAAACACACATTGCGAGAGAAATTCGTAAGGGGAGCATAATTATTCCGCGGTTAAATCAAGTAGCTCGTCACATCTCTACAATAGCGAATCTATCACCCTATGCAAGTGTAATGACCCAGTTGGTTGTTTTGAGTGTATTAGCCCCGATTCCCTATTTACTGCTTTTCCCGTATCTTTTTCTACTTATGTGATTTGCCAGAAAGTTTTGTTTGTTATTTCAGAGTGATTTGGGACACTTAGTCCCTAAAGCTATAGCTAAAGTTCTAAGATTTTGACCGTAATTAGAACTATATGAAGACGACTCTGGAAGGGAATTTTGTCGATTCCGATAGCTCCGTTGGGTAATTTTGGACTTAGGAGCGTGTCTGTATTGTGTTTTAGAGGTGTGTAGCTAAATTAAGCTTGAAATGGCGAAAGTTAAATTTTTAGGAAGTTTGACCGGAAGTGGACTTTTTGATATCGGGGTGGGATTCTGATTCTGGAAGTTGAAGTAGGTCTATAATTTCAATTATTACTTGTGTGCAAAATTTGAGGTCAATCGGACGTGGTTTGATAAGTTTCGGCATCAGTTGTAGAAGTTTGAAGTTTCAAAGTTTATTAAGTTTGAATTGGAGGGTGATTTATATTTTTAACATTATTTGATGTGATTTGAGGGCTCTACTGAGTTCGTACGGTATTTTAGGACTTGCTGGTATATTTTGTTGAGGTCCCGGGGGGCTCGGGTTGATTTCGAATGATCAACGGATCAAATTAGGAGTTGGAAGAATTGTTGAAGCATTTCAGCTTCTGGTGTAATTGCACCTGTGGTGAGATGACCGCAGGTGCGGACTCGCACGTGCGGAAGGGAGCTGCAGATGTGTCCCTAGTCTTGATACCCAATGGTAGCAGGTGCGACAAAAGGGGGGCAAAACCAGAGCCGCTCCTGCGGGGGAGTGATCGCAGAAGCGGGAGCCGATTGGGGGAGGACTTCATAGAAGCGGACCATTGTCCGCTCGCAGAAGATGTCCCAGGCCTCTTCAGTCATTTCCGCAACTGCGATGGAATTTCCGTAGGTGCGATTGGTAGTCCGCAGATACAGAATCGCCAGGCAGAAAGGTCAAGTTCGAGGGTTTGATTTCCATTTTCAATTTTGGGGCTTTGAGAGCTCGGTGTGAGGCGATATTTCGAGGGTTCTTCAAGGAAATTGTTGGGGGTAAGTGATTCTAACCAGGATTGGACTATATTTCATGAATCTATTACTATTTTTCATCATCTAATTAGGGATTTGAGTTGAAAATTTGGGAACAAATGGTAGAAACTTCCTAGACTAAAAGGTTGAGTTTTGAAAGGCGATTTGAGGCCGGATTCGAGTAATTCATATATGGTTGGACTCGTGAGTGAATGGGTGTTCATATTTTGAGACTTTTACACGATTCCGAGACATGGGACCGGGGAGGCTCTTTGGAGTGATTTTCTAATTTCTTGCTTTAGCTTTGATTTCATTAATTAGATTAGTTTGTTATAGTTGTATTTATGGTATGTAATTGATTTTGGCTAGATTTGGCCATTCAGAGTCGGATATTCGTGGAAAAGGCATTGTTACCGATTGATTGATCTTGGTTCGAGGTAAGTGGCTTGCCTAACCTTGTGTGGGGGAAATTTCCTTAGGATTTGGTACTGTTGTAATATGTGAGCGTCATGTATGTGAGATGACGAGTACGTACAAAGACTATTTGTTGTAAAACCTGATTTATTTTACTGAGTAGCAACCTATTTTTACTTTAATTTGAGTTATACCATTTAAATGAGTATTAGTCTGTTTTCATTCTTAATTGAGCTATTCCAATATATATAGTTATCCGGTTTAGTCTAATATCGCATGTCTACATGCTTTAACTGCTTATTTGAACTATGTGAAGCGTGCCTAGTTGATTTCCTATTTTTTCTTGTTCTTTATCAGTATAACTGTAGAAATCTTGCTGTTAACTGTTGTATTTATCGGGTTGAGTTGTGTGTTTACTTTTGAGACTACGAGACGGTTTCTCGGGAGTTCTCCCTGCACATTTACTTTTGAGACTACGAGGCGATACCTCGGGAGTTCACCATGCACATTTACTTTTGAGACTACGAGATGGTACCTCGGGAGTTCTCCCTATATATTTATTTTGGGACTACGAGACGGTATCTCGGAAGATCCCCTGCTGTTTACCCTGTGTATTGTACTGTTGCCTTGATGTGTTTCCTTTTTGTTAAATTCTAGTCTCTCATTATACTGTATATTCTCCTGTCTTATTTATTATTTACTAGTGGGCCTGACCTGACCTCGTCACTACTCGACCGAGGTTAGGCTTGACACTTACTGGGTACCATTGTGGTGTACTCATGCTACTCATCTGCACATGTTTTCGTATGCAGATCCAGGTTCATCATACCAGCCTCGCTAGTAGTTGTGCATTTGCTGCTGTTCCGGAGACTTCAAGGTACATCTACTCGCATCCGCAGATCTAGGAGTTCCCCTCTATTCTCCCCTATGTCAAATACTTCCTGTATTCCTTTTATTTGACTCTAGTGTATAGAGATGCTATTTTCCTTTTGTAGCTTGTGACTTATGATGTTCCGGGCTTTGGGAAGACTGTGTATTTATAGAGTATTGATTATTGTACATGCCAAGCGACATTGTTACTAGTTATTCAGTTATCCACTACTGTTAGTTGCCAAGTTTTACTTTCGTTTTGTTATTTGTCGCAATTTGTTAGGATTACCTAGTCATAGAAACTAGGTGCCATCACGACATTATACGGAGGGAGTTTGGGTCTTGAAAAGTTGGTATAAGAGCTCTAGGTTCATAGGTGTCATGAATCACAAGAAAGTTTAGTAGAGTCTTGCGGATCGGTATAGAGACGTTTGTATTTATCTTCGGGAGTCTATGGAATTGTTAGGAAAAATTACACTTCTTTGATTCCTTATCGTGCGAAATTGTGGACTTCAAAATTCTAAACTTTCATATTCTATTCTCTCACAGATGGTGAGGACACGTACAAGCGTATCTGATGACCAGTCACCCGTGCCCCTGCTAGAGATGCGAGAGGTCGGGGCCTGGGCCGAGGCCGAGGACGTCTACACGGTGCAGCCATAACACCTGCATGATCTGCGACAAAGGAGCCCCTAGTAATTCCAGCTGGAGGGCAGGCACCTGAGGTACCTGTTGCTGCACCAGCCCTCCAAGAGACTCTAGCCCAGTTCATCAGCATGTTTCGCACCTTAGCTCAGGCTAGATTGATTCCACTTGCACATGTCACATCTCAGGCCAGAGGAGGAACACAGACCCCCATCGTCGGTACTCCAGAGTAGCGGGTTCAGGTCGACCAGGTTCCGGAGATTTTGCCGATGCAGTCAATAGCTCCAGCTCATCCCGAGGATAGGGTAGCAGTTTCTGAGGTAGAGCAGCTCAAACTTGAGAGGTACACGAAGTACCACCCTCCTACCTTCAGTGGATTGGCGTCAGAGGATGCCCAAGATTGTTTGGAGGAGTGTCACCGTATTCTCCGCACTATGGGTGTAGCGGAATAGAGTGGGATTTCTTTTACTGCATTCCAGCTTAGAGGAGCAGCCTATGAGTGGTGGCGTGCTTATGAGTTGAGTAGTCCGGCTGAGGCAGCTTCACTTATATGGACTCAATTCTCGGACATGTTATTGAGGGAGTATGTTCCATAGAGTCTCAGAGACGCATGGCGCACAGAGTTTGAGCAGTTGCGCCAGGGTGCTATGATTGTGTCATAGTATGCAGTTCACTTTAATGATTTGGCCCGACATGCACCGGCCTTGGTTGCCATAGTTCGAGAGAGGATTCGTCAGTTTATTGAGGGACTCCACCCTAGTATCAGGATTAGTATGGTCAGGGAGCTGGAGATGGATATTCCTTACCAGCAGGTTGTGAGTATTGCTAGGAGATTGGAGGGCATGCTCGCCCAGGATAGAGAGGAGAGTGAGGCCAAGAGGTCTCAAGAGACTGGTTCGTATTTTTGTGCTCGTGCCCCTGCAGCTCGCCATGGTAAGGGTTATGTGAGTCACCCCGTTCATTCAGCTCTTCTAGCCGCCAGTGGTGTTGTAGCCCCTTCTAGGGCCCAGGAGCCTTATTATGAACCGCCAATGTCTAGTGTGCCTCCTGCGTGGGGTTCTTTTAGTGGTCACTCTAGCAGATCTGGCCCGAGCCAGTCACAGCAATCATGCCCTTTGAGAGATTATTTTGAGTATGGCGACACTCGCCATATGGTAAGGGATTGCCCTAAACTTAGGAGGGTTGCAACTCCACAGACTTCTCAGCCACTACGTGCTCCACCGGGACCTCAGGCTATGATTCCAGCACTAGCTAC
>AWOL01S0018430.1:27776-38461 GCA_000715115.1 Nicotiana otophora
TGAGTATTGCTAGGAGATTAGAGGGTATGCTCGCTTGGGATAGAGAGGAGAGGGAGGCCAAGAGGTCTCGAGAGTTTGGCACATACAGTGGTACTCGTGCCCCAACTGCAGTTCGCCATGGTAGGGGTTATGTGAGTCGCCCCATTCATTCAGCTCTTCCAGGTGCCAGTGGTATTCCGGCCCCTTCTAGGCCCCAGGAGCCTTATTATGCACTGCCAGTGTCTAGTGTGCCTCCTGCACGGGGTGCCTTTAGCGGTCAGTCCAGCGGACCTGGCCCGAGCCAGTCACTGCAACCACGCTCTCCGAGAGCTTGTTTTGAGTGTGGCGACACCTGCCATATGGTGAGGGATTTACCCAGACTTAGGAGGGGTGCACCTTCACAGACTTCTCAGCCACCGCGTGCTCCACTGGGTCCTCAGGCTATGATTTCAACACTAGCTACCGCCCCACCTGCTCAGCCAGCTCGAGGTGGAGGTCAGGGAGGTCGAGGTTGCCCTAGAGGGGGAGGCCAGGCCAGATATTATGCTCTTCTAGCTCGTACAGAGGCAGTTGCTTCCGACTCTTTCATTATAGGTATTGTTCCGATCTATCATAGAGATGCATCGGTTTTATTTGATCCAGGCTCCACTTATTCCTATGTGTCCTCTTATTTTGCCTTGTATTTGGGCGTATCTCGTGATTCCTTGAGTTTCCTTGTTCATGTGTCTACTCGTGTGGGAGATTCTCTTGTTGTGGACCGTGTGTATCAGTCGTGTTTGATTGCTCTTAGTGGTTTTGAGACCAGAGCTGATTTATTATTGCTTAGTATGATAGACTTCGATGTTATCTTGGGCATGGACTAGTTGTCGCCCTATTATGCTATTCTTGATTATCACGCTAAGATTGTGATGCTGGCTATGCCAGGATTACCACGATCAGAGTGGAGAGGTACCTTAGAGTATACTCCCAGCAGAGTTATTTCATTTTTTAAAGCTCAACGAATGGTTGAGAAGGGGTATGACGCGTATCTAGCTCATGTGAGATATGTCAATATTGATTCCCCTATAGTTGAGTCAGTCCTAGTAGTGAGGGACTTTCTAGATGTGTTTTCAGCTGATCTTCCGGGCATGCCGCTCGACAGAGATATTGATTTTGGCATTGATCTGTTGTCGGGCACTCAGTCCATCTCTATTCCTCTGTATCGTATGTCTCCTCTTGAGTTGAAAGAATTGAAAGAGCAGTTACAGGAGTTGCTTGATAAGGGATTCATTCAGCCTAATGTGTCACCTTGGGGTGCTCCTGTCTTGTTTGTGAAGAAAAAGGATGGTTCTATGCGTATGTGCATTGATTATCGCTAGCTAAACAATGTTATAGTGAAGAACATGTATCCATTGCCTCGTAGTTATGATTTATTTGATCAACTACAGGGTGCCAGGGTGTTTTCCAAGATTAATTTACATTCTAGCTATCATCAGTTGAAGATTCGGGAGCCAGATATCCCGAAGACCTCTTTCAGGACTCGGTATGGTCACTACGAGTTCCTTGTGATGTCATTTGGGCTGACCAATGCCCCAACAACGTTTATGAACTTGATGCACAATGTGTTTTGGCCTTATCTTGACGTTTTTGTCATTGTGTTTATTGACGACATTCTGGTGTACTCCCGGACTCGGGAGGATCATGAGCAACACCTGAGGACTGGGCTTCAGACCTTGAGAGAAAAGAAGTTATACGCAAAATTTTCAAAGTCCGAGTTCTCGCTAGACCCAGTGGCATTCTTGGGTCATGTAGTATCGAGTGATGGGATCAAGCTGGATCCGAAGAAGGTTGAAGCATTGCAAAGTTGGCCTAGACCGTCATCAGCTACAGAGATCCAGAGTTTTCTTGGTTTGGCGGGGTATTACCATTGTTTTGTAGAGGGATTCTCATCTATTGCAGCATATATGACTAGGCTGACCTAGAGGAGTGCTCCATTCAGAAGGATAGAGGAGTGTAAGGAAATCTTTCAGAAGCTCAAGACAGCTTTGACTATAACCCAGTATTGGTATTGCCTACAGGTTCAGGGTCATATATGGTATATTGTGATGCATCGCGGACTGGCCTCAGTGCGGTGTTGATGCAGGATATTAGGGTGATGGCCTACGCTTCCAGATAGCTAAAGGTACATGAAAAGAACTATCCCGTCCACGACCTTGAGTTAGCAGCTATTGTTCATGCCTTGAAGATTTGGCGGCACTATTTGTATGGTGTCCCTTGTGAGATCTGCACCGATCACCGGAGTTTGCAACATCTATTCAAGCAGAAGGATCTTAACTTGCGTCAACGGAAGTAGTTGGAGCTGCTTAAGGATTATGATATCACCATTTTGTACCATAGGAAGGCTAATGTGGTGGCCGATGCTTTGAGTCGCCGGGCAGAGAGTTTGGGGAGCTTATCATATCTACCACCGGCAGAGAGTCCATTGACATTGGATGTTCAGGCCTTAGCTGAGTCGAGTATTGGCTTATGTGGTCTCTCGATCTTTGATTTATGATCGTATCAGGGAGCGTCAGTATGATGAACCCCATCTGCTTGTCCTTATGGATACGGTTCAGCACGGTGATGCTAAGGAGGTCACTATTATGGATGATGGTGCATTGAAAATGCAAGGCAGGCTATGTGTACCTAATGTATATGGGTTGCGTGAGTTGATTCTCAAGGAGGCTCACAACTCGAGGTACTCCATTCATCCGGGTGCCGCGAAGATGTACCAGGACTAGAGGCAACATTACTGGTGGAGGAGGATGAAGAAGGACATAGTGGAGTATGTAGCTTGGTATCTAAATTGCCAGCAGGTAAAGTATGAGCATCAGCGGCCAGGTGGGTTGCTTCAAAAGTTAGAGATTCTGGAGTGGAAATGAGAGCGGATTACAGTAGATTTCGTGGTTGGACTTCCACGGACTCAGCGAAAGTTTGATGCAATTTAGGTGATTGTGGATAGACTGACCAAGTCAGTTCATTTCCTTCCTGTGATGACTACCTATTCTTCCGAGCAGCTGGCTTGAATTTATATCCGCGAGATCGTCAGGATCCATGACGTACCGGTATCTATCATCTCTGATCGGTGTACGTAGTTTATATCACAGTTCTGGAGGGCCATACAACATGAGTTGGGCACTCGAGTGGAGCTGAGCATAACATTTCACCCTCAGACGGACGGACAACCCGAGCGCACTATTTAAATGTTAGAGGATATGATCCGTGCATGTGTGATGGAGTTTGGAGGTTCTGGGATCAGTTCTTGCCACTTGCGAATTTTGCCTACAACAACAGTTATCAGTCAAGCATCCAGATGGCACCGTATGAGGCTATGTATGCTAGGCGATGTCGGTCTCCAGTGGGTTGGTTCGAGCCGGGCGAGGCTAGGCTATTGGGAACAGACTTGGTTAAGGATGCTTTGGAAAAGGTTAAGTTGATTCAGGATTGACTTCGCACAGCCCAGTCTAGACAGAAGAGTTATGCAGATCGGAAGGTTCACGATGTTGCATTCATGGTTGGGGAACAGGTCTTGCTCCGGGTGTCACCTATGAAGGGTGTTATAAGGTTCGGAAAAAAGGGCACCTGAGCCCAAGGTTTATCGGCCCATTTGAGGTGTTGCGACGTGTTGGGGAGGTTGCTTATGAGCTTGCCTTGCCTCCCAGCCTAGCAAGAGTTCATCCAGTATTCCATGTTTCAATGCTCCGAAAGTATCACGGCGATCCGTCTCATGTGTTGGATTTCAGCTCAGTCCAGTTAGACAAGGATTTATCTTATGTTGAGGAGACGGTGGCTATTTTGGATAGGCAGGTTCGAAAGCTGAGGTCAAAGAACATTGCTTCCGGGAAGGTTCAGTGGAGGGGTCAGCCGGTCTAGGTGGCAACTTGGGAGATCGAGCAGGATATGCGTAGCCGTTATCCTCATCTTTTCACCAATTCAGGTATGTCTCTATGCTCATTCAAGGATGAACAATTGTTTTAAGAGGGGAGGATGTAACGACCCGACCGGTTGTTTTGAGTGTATTAGCCTCGATCCCCTATTTACTGCTTTCCCCGTATCTTTTTGTGCTTATATGACTTGTCGGGAGCTTTTGTTTGTGGTTTCGGAGTGATTTGGTATACTTTAACCCTAAAGCTATAGCTAAAGTTCTAAGATTTTGACCGTAGTTGGAAATATGTAAAGATGACTCCGGAATGGAGTTTCGTCAGTTACGTTAGCTCTGTTGGAGTAGGTCCGTAATGTCAATTATGACTTGTGTGCAAAACTTGAGGTCAATCGGACGTGGTTTAATAGGTTCCGACGTTGGTTGTAGAAGTTTGAAGTTTCAAAGTTCACTAAGTTTGAATTGGAGGGTGATTTGTATTTTTAACATTGTTTGATGTGATTTGAGGGATCGACTGAGTTCGTATGGTGTTTTAGTACTTGTTGGTATATTTTGTTGAGGTCCCGGGGGCCTCGGGTTGATTTCGGATGGTCAACAGATCAAATTGGGAGTTGGAGGAATTGCTGAAGCATTTCATCTTCTGGTGTAATCGCACCTACGGTAGGGTGACTGCAGGTGCGGACTCACACGTGCGGAAGGGAGCTCGTAGATGCAGCCCTGGTCTGGGTACCCAGTAGTTACAAGTGAGGCAAAATGGGCGTAGAACCGGAACCGTTCCTGCGAGGGAGTGATCACAGAAGCGAGAGCCGAGTAGGGGAGGACTTTGCAGAAGCGGCCAATTGTCCGCAAGTGCGCTCGTGCAGGTGAGGTCACCTTATCGAAGAAGCAATCCCAGGCCTCTTAAGTCATTTTCGCACCTGCGATGGAATTTTCGAAGGTACGGCATCGCAGGTGCGACTGGTAGTCCGCAGTTGCGGAATCGCTGGGCAGAAAGGTCAAGTTCGAGGGATTGATTTCCATTTTCAATTTTGGGACTTTGAGAACTCGGTGTGAGGCAATATTTCGAGGGTTCTTCAAGGATATTGTTAGGGGTAAGTGATTCTAACCCGGATTGGACTATATTTCACGAATATATTACTATTTTCATCATTTAATTAGGGATTTGAGTTGGAAATTTGGGGAAAAATAGTAGAAACTTCCTGGACTAAAATTTTGAGTTTTGAAAGGCGATTTGAGGTCGGATTTGAGTAATTCTTATATGGTTGGACTCGTGAGTGAATGAGTATTCATATTTTATGACTTTTACCCGATTCCGAGACGTGGTCCTAGGGAGGCTCTTTGGGGCGATTTTCTAATTTCTTGCTTTAGCTTTGATTTCATTAATTAGATTAGTTTCTTATAGTTGTATTTATTGTATGTAATTGATTTTGGCTAGATTTGGGCCATTCAGAGTAAGATAGTCATGGAAAAGGCATTGTTACCGATTAATTGAGCTTGGTTTGAGGTAAGTGGCTTGCCTAACCTTGTGTGGGGGAAATCCCCTTTGGATTTGGTACTGTTGTGATATGTGAGTACCGTGTACGTGAGGTGACGAGTACGTACACGGGATATTTGTTGTAAAACCCGATTTATTTTACTGAGTAGCAACATGTTTTTCCTTTAATTTGAGTTATACCGTTTAAATGAGTATTAGTCTGTTTTCATTCTTAATTGAGTTTATTATAGTATGTGTAGTTATCTTGTTTAGTCTAATATCGCATGTCTACATGCTTTAACTGCTTATTTGAACTCTGTGAAGCATGCCTAGTTGATTTCCTGCTTTTCCTTGTTCTTTATTAGTATAATTGTAGAAATCTTGCTGTTAACTATTGTATTTATCGGTTTGAGTTGTGTGTTTACTTTTGAGACTACGAGGCAGTTCCTTGAGAGATCTCCCTGCACATTTACTTTTGAGACTACGAGGTGGTATCTCGGGAGTTCTCCCTGCACATTTACTTTTGAGACTACGAGGTACCTACTTTTGAGACTACGAGGCGGTGGCTCGGGAGTTCTCCCTGCACATTTACTTTTGAGGCTACGAGGCGAGACCTCGGGAGTTCTCCCTGTATATTTACTTTTGAGACTACGAGGCGGTACCTTGAGAGTTCTACTTATATATTTATTTTGGGACTACGAGACGGTATCTTGGGAGATCCCCTGCTGTTTACCCCTGTGGTTTGTACTGTTGCCTTCATGTGTTTACTTTTTGTTAAATTCTAGTCTCTCATTATACTGTATATTCTCCTGCCTTATTTATTATTTACCAGTGGGCCTGACCTAACCTCGTCACTACTCGACCGAGGTTAAGCTTGGCACTTACTGGGTACCATTGTGGTGTACTCATGCTACACATGTTTTCGTGTGCAGATCCAGGTTCATCATACCATCCTCTCTAGTAGTTGTGCATTTGCTACTATTCCAGAAACTTCAAGGTACATCTGCTCGCGTTCGCAGACCTAGGAGTCCCCCTCTATTCTCCCCTATGTCAAACACTTCCTTTATTCCTTTTATTTGACTCTGGTGTATAGAGATACTATTTTCCTTCTGTAGCTTGTGACTTACGATATTTCGGGTTTTGGAAAGACTGTGTATTTATAGAGTATTGGTTATTGTACATCCCGAGCGGCATTGTTACTAGTTATTCAGTTATCCACTACTGTTAGTTGCCGAGTTTTACTTTCGTTTTGTTATTTTCCACAATTTGTTAGGCTTACCTAGTCGTAGAGACTAGGTGCCGTCATGACGTTATACGACGGGAGTTTGGGTCGTGACAGCAAGTCTAGCCTCAATTCGTAACGCGAAATAAAGGAATTTAAACGAGCAAAGATAACTCAAATAGTATAATTATAGCATGTCGTGAGACTAAGTCTACCCCGACATAATCAAGAATTCTAAGCATACGCACGGACACTCGTCACCTCGTACGTGCGTAGCTCTCACAACATGTAGCACATAAGAATATAACACCTACGTACCAAATCAATCCGGAATGACTTCAAATTTTACGCACAAGTCACAAATCACAATACAAACCTATTTCAAGGCTCACAACTTCAAACGGACGTCGATAACATCAAAATCTATTTCAAACTAAACTTATGAAATTCTTAAACCTTCAAAATGTCAACCTACCATAATAAGTGCTGAAAGCTTCTGGATCAGCCGATACTTAACCCGAAGATACGCCCAAGTCCGAAATCACCATACGAACCTATTGGTACCGTCAAATCTTGATTCCGAGGTCATTTACTCAAAAGTCAAACCTTAGTCAATTTGTCCAACTTAAAGCTTCCCAATTTAGAATCTTCCATCCGAATCAACTCCGAACTTCCTAAAATTCAATTCCGACCACATGTACAAGTGATAATACCTGAAATGAAGCTACTCAAGGCCTCAAACCGCTTAACGAAGCACTAGATCTCAAAATGACCGGTCATGTCGTTACATTCTCTCCCACTTAAACATACGTTCGTCCTCGAACGTGCCAAGAACTGCTCCGGAGTTCGTCCTCAAATGTGCACCTGCCCGTGCCACCACAACCCAGTTGAGCATATTAGCTCGAGCTAGACTGAAGATCCTCCCTTTTTATTTAGTCAGAAAGCCTTAGAACCAAATTCCAACCTCCGAATTTCTCTAAGAGACCTGATCCTAAAATACGAACACCGTATGAATCACTACACACTGTACCCAAACATCATCATGCACCTATGCTGTAATCACACCATGCACCACATAAGTCATATGCCCATAAGTACATCCTCCGACAACAATAGTTTCAATTCCACAAACCTGGTGTACACAATACACCTCATAACATATATAAGCCATGTTCCAACTCTCGCAATACTGCCACGATGGAAAAGATGTGTAGAACTAATAACCACCTGCCGAAATAACAGATCAGGGAGTCTCTTCTCGCGACAAGGACCATTACCTCATTATGAATTAAATAACAATATTTGCTCTTTAATATACCCTACATAATTTCGATCACACTGATCCCAGGTTCAATAACCTTGTCCCACCCAGTACAAGCTGCTCAGGCAGTAAGCCAGCTCAATCACTGCCAAACATCTCATATGATGCCATCAATGCGCCAACAAGCTACAAACCCGAATGTGATACATAAGGAAACATGAACTCTGAGAAAGAGCTACCCAGCCCACGTAACGAATAAAATGACCGAACATATGCTATGAACCCTTCTCAAAGAATGAGAAACCAAATACACACGAATAGATATAGGGAACCGTACTCAACATCTCACTGTTGCAGTGTGCAACCCGATCCACACATGATATCATTGCGGCATGCAACCCGATTCAAATATGATACTGTTGCGGCGTGCAACTCGATTCAAATAATGTACCCGTGGCGGCGTGACACCTGATCCACATATATCAATAAATAAGGAAATACCTGTCAAGCCATAATGCGTATACCTACGAAATACCGAATATTGACCATAATCACGCCAAGTGCGAAAATACCACCATGGGAGACGGATAGGGCCATACGCTACAAAATCCAAGCACAACTAAGGTCCAATAAATGACGTGTATCTCGAGAGCTATCTTGCTCATATAGTACCACAAGCTATATGGGACCAAAACACATGTGCGAATAATCAAGCCGTCTCAATTCGGAACAAACTCCCACAGTTCACAACCAAAGGATTAGAGCGCCTCCAGGCATAAACTCTCACATTAGCGACAATACCATAATCTCCATACTTGGTTTCAATCTCTAACAATCAAGTGAAATAGGTCACACTTATATAATTTTCCCGTGGGATACGCTCCCACGACCTTCCGCACTAGGTAACAGGTTTTGCACCTCCATACCCCCAACAATACTAATTCTGTAAAGGCAACCAAGAGTCCCCAAATCTATACACAATGCCTATTACACAGGACACCGTTCTCAGGTGACACTAAAGAAAATGATAGCTTACTCTGAACATTTGAATTCTTTATTGCTAATCCGAGCTCATGACATTCTTGTCAACACCAAACTGCAACCTTTATCCTCAACTTCCAATTCCCATGCCGCTCACGACACTTATCGCGCTGCTACGCGAGAGTATAAGAATTCATCATAACCCCTGAACTACTAGTAGAATAAACACTTCATTGGCTAGAAACTTTTCACTTAGCTCATTTCAGAAGAACCCATGCAACACGCAACTGAATTCCCAAACCGCATAAAATACAAACCTCAAGTCGCGATCTAAACCGCCATGGCTCTTCCAGAATCCGTTTACACAAAAGGCCATTTGAATCAAATAACTCTCGAATTCATCAAGTTACAGTGGATGCCAGGCCCGCACGTACAACTACAAACCACATATATAACTTCACACGTCGAAGGAACTGATCATTGACACAATCATGCTGATTCAACCATTACTAACCTAACCAACTTCTTCCAATTCACTCTTGACTTGCCTTAGAAATAATAGTAGCTCCATTCAAGAATCATAACGAACTCAACAACACTCCCCCGAGTGATCCACTTCACTAGACCACATCGTCTCAATACCCATGAACCATCTTATACCTTCCTCACACTCACAATAGCATCTCCAACTATTACACCCATTCTGAAAGACCTTCCACAAATCCGAAACAGTTTCTCCCATTTTTCCAATACTGCCTCGCAGACCTGATGGTAACATAGAAATTTCCCAAGTATTCTTCACACTCTGCTGCAAAATCCCGGTCTCCAGCCACATAACGAACCCATTAGAACTACTGTTGAGAATCAACCACTCTGACTTGGTCCCGGAGATAAGCCAAACTCTAGTGCGCTATTAGCACATGAACACTCCTAAAGAAATAACTGGATGAATTATAAGGCGAAATATAGCATGCATTCATTAGATCCTTTTCTCAAATTATTCCTGATGTTTTCTTTTCTTAGTTGTACATAATCCACCAATGCACCGATAACCAGAAGTTGCACAAACAGACAACCACACGATCTAATCGTAGACGGTGGGTTCCCCCACTTAGCTTTAAGATACCATCAGATAACGTAGAGCCCACAACGATTCCTCCTTCTCAATTACCATGGTCTCGCATCATTAACCCGCCAAATTTCTTGAAATCTTTTGTTAAACTCTTCTTAAAACATCCCAAATTATCATCCATAATCGCGTACTTGACCTCCTTCCGGGTAGTAAGTAGAATTCTTCGTAGAAAGTTCATCAACATCATGTAACCGCCAACCTGTTCATAGGATCTAACCCACTTGTAGAAATTCCATACCGATATCTTCCAATGACGCTGCACTGGGTACAACTACCACGAATTCAGTAAACCCTCCAAAGCACATACTCGTCCGCCAGCTATAAAAGTCGGTTCATTCCCCATAGACATCAACTAAAAGTCCGACAGTACATTCCAAACTCGAAGTCATGTTGCATCCAAAAAAATGATAATAAAGTCTTCACACCCCTCTTCATTTCAAGCAAACTCCTCTTTTCCATATTCAATCTCCCTCGGTACAGTAGCCACCATCCCAAATACAATCCGTACACCAAATCACCTTTCATCATGATTCCCAAATCGCCCTAAACTTTCTCAAAACACATGGCTATCCTACCACAGAATCCATATGCTAATCTGCCACTCTTATTTTGGTTAAACTATCTCCTTTAAGCAACTTCTCGACCTCTAGTTTTAATACTTGACCTGCTAGTAATTCAACCACCGCGAGACACCTCCTGCCATGTCCTTCCTCATACTTCGCTGCCCAAATGTTGCCC
>AWOL01S0018430.1:38868-69386 GCA_000715115.1 Nicotiana otophora
AACCACTATTGGGAGTCACCCACTCTGACTTGGTCCCGAGTATAATCAAACTCCAACACTCTGTTAGCACATGAACACTCCCAAAGAAGCAACCAAATGAATTCTTTTCCTTGTACATCACATCCACAAGAAGCATAAACTCCGAGTCTTCCTTAAACTTGCGCCTGAATCGATAAGGCCAAGTATAACACACATTCATCAAGTTCTTTGCTCGAATTACCCCTGATATTTTTTTTTCTTAGTCACAATAACCCACCAATGCACTGATAACCAAAAACCGCACAAGCAGACAACCACACGATCCAATCATAGACGGTGGGGCTCCCCCACTTAGTTTAAAGCTACAATTACATAAACCTAGAACCCACAAAGATTCCTCCTTCTCAATTACCATGATCTCGCATATTTAACCTGCTAAAGTCCTAGAAATCACTTGTTAAACTTCTCATAAACATTCCAAATTATCAGCCACGATCGCATATTTGACCTTCTACTGGGTAGTAAGTAGAATTCCTCATCAAAATTACGCAACCGCCAACCTGTTCACAGGAGCTAACCCACCTGTGAAAATACCATATCGACATCTTCCCACGACGCTTCATTGGGTACAACTACCACGAATTCAGTGATGTCTCCGGAGCACATACTCGTCCGCCAGCTATAAAAGTCGGTTCATTCCCCATAGACATCAACTAAAAGTCCGATAATACATTCCAAACTCGAAGTCATGTTGCATCCAAAAAAATGATAATAAAGTCTTCACACCCCTCTTCATTTCAAGCAAACTCCTCTTTTCCATATTCAATCTCCCTCGGTACAGTAGCCACCATCCCAAATACAATCCGTACACCAAATCACCTTTCATCATGATTCCCAAATCGCCCTAAACTTTCTCAAAACACATGGCTATCCTACCACAGAATCCATATGCTAATCTGCCACTCTTATTTTGGTTAAACTATCTCCTTTAAGCAACTTCTCGACCTCTAGTTTTAATACTTGACCTGCTAGTAATTCAACCACCGCGAGACACCTCCTGCCATGTCCTTCCTCATACTTCGCTGCCCAAATGTTGCCCCAAATCAATCCATACCTGCAGCACCTGAACTAATGAATTGATACCAACTTTAAACCTCTTCGAAGATCGTCTCTCTCGAGCCATCAACATTTAAAACATCAATTTAACTTTGAAACCGCTACACACCGCCATCTCTGACAACCGCTTCTTAGATAATATTTTACCACACCCTGCCCAGAAGGAAAATCAAAGCAGACCATAACACCGGCGAACCATAATGTGTTCAAACAAGGACAACAACACCGTATCACAATGAAAATTCCACCATGCTCGAAAATATCAAGTCTCGTTACTCTATCAACCAAAATCATGCACTGAGAAATCCTCCTTTCAAGTCATTCACTGCCTCGACACATAAACAAGCACACAACCATTACACCAACACCGTACGATAACAACACATGAACATCATAGCAATCTGTGCATAGCCTCAAAACCACTAGAAATATAGATACTGAGTTGAAACAACAAGACATCCTTCCACAAGGAGACGATAATAGCCTGCCTGAATACGTAGGGAAAAATATCCGGTACCACGTCTACAGTACCACTACAACTCTTCGATGCCCAAGGGATAACAAGCAATTCACGCCGCATTAGATTGAGTAGGTAGGAAATAAAAGCATAAGCCTCAAAAGAATCAAATCGCATGATGAGGAATTAAGAAGGAAAGTGCTCCTAAAAGCCCCGTAACCTCTCGAAAATAAGTATAGACGTCTCCGTACCGATCCGAAAAACTCTACTAGCCTTCTCATGACTCGTGAGACCTAAGTGAACTACTCTGATACCAATCTGTCATGACCCAAAATCCACTATACGTCGTGACAGTACCTAACGCCGCCGTCAGGCAAGCCAACGGTGATCGATCAACTTAATTACTCATTCTTATTACTTTGAAATCATAATTTCCATTAATTAAATAGTATGAAATAGAATTTACAGGGTAAAATGATAATAATTACGTGAACTACAATAATAAACAACCAGTAGGAACCTCCAAAACCCGGTGTCATAAGTGCATGAGCATTATCTAGGAAATATAATAAAATACACCATCTGTCTGGAATACAAGTTAGATAGGAGAATATAAATAACTATAATGGATACTCTGTATGCTGCGGATCGTAACATGGAATGCAGCTCACCGTAAAGTCCCCCCAAATGTGGCACCTCTTCGCCCAGAGGACCATCAGAAACATATATATACCTACACAATAAGTGCATGAAGTGTAGCGTGAGTACGTAAATCAACGTGTACCAATTAAATATCTAGCCTAACCCCGGAGAATTAGTGACGAGGGGTCGACATCGACACTTACTAGTGGCCCAATAAGATAGGTACAGTAAGAAGTAAATAAATATAGGGCAAAGTAGATAAACGGTATAAGCAAATATAAATACGAGGTACAATCCACCTCTCAACAATAAACTCACACTCTTACTTAGTAATTACCTCCTCAATCGGAGTACATATATAATAGATCACACCAGATAGGTCGTCACAGTTCAAATCAGGAAAACTCACCGATACACTGACTTTTTGTCAAATAATACGCACGATTCCATAAGAGTATTTTATAGAAATGTCGAGGCGTACGGCCCGATCCCATCATAATATATACAATGACAATGGTTGAACAACACGAACTATAGATACATCTATTATATTGTTGAGGTGAACGGCCCACTCCCATGAAGTGTGATACATAATTCTGTCGAGGTGAACGTCCCGATCCTATTATCATAGACTAAGCACAATACTGTATCATTCTTGCCTCAAGATTTGACTCAAAAGCACCACACGTTATTTATAACCCGCTCACTTACTCTAACACAGAGGTCAACGACATTACCTTCCTTCGTGAATTAAGTTCCCTCACAACAATAGAGAGTAGTTCCACACACCATCAAATTTAACAACAATTAGGAACTCAATATAGAAAAAATTTACTCTCAGAAATTACATTCATATGCCACAAAAGATAAACCATAGGCTTTCCCGTAGTGTACTAATCAACTAATCGAGCTCATTCAGTCAAAGATCAAGTAGGACTCTAATAGGTTGTAATGTAGGCTGCGGGATGGGTAGGATGCAGTTAGATATAAGAGTAACTCCACCACCCTAAGCACGTTAATACATATATTTCATTGTTCAAAACCCTACACTTTTGTCAAATCATAACTCCACCTTATCATCAATATACATTAATTCCTAACTTCTTTAAGCACTACTACATCAAGAGTTAACACTTTCATGGAATATTTTGCACAATCATACAACATTTGTTTTTTCCTTTTTCAATTCAAGTGGATCTTACTTTTTCAATACAGTGCACCTTTCTCCTTATTTCATTAATTCCACTCAAAAGCCAAACAAACCACCCCACACTTCAACTTTTATAAAGTTCATAACAAATTTAAGTGCTCACGAGAGGTTAAAGGTTCAAATAGATGGTCAATTCAAAAAAATAGGTAAAGCTTGTAATGTGGTTACCAAAGAAACATGATTACAGGCTTAAAGGGGTTAACTAAGATACATAACAATTAGGTGGGTAAAAGTATATAACTGGTTCAACAAACAAATGCCTAAATCACTTCCAAGACTGAACAAAACTACTATTTCTCTTTGTAAACACACAAGGCAAGTTCTAGACATCAAATGCAATGCACATAATACACAAAACCTCACACACACATGGCATATAACTCACTCGAGATTGGATTCATCACGACACTCTAGTCAAAGCAGTTAAACAAAGTTAAGTTTATACAGTTTAAAGTGCTTATGTAAGAGTCAAAAACTGAGTCTAAGCGTCACAACTAAAGAACTCACTATTCTCAAGGTGTAATAAATTTAAAAAGATATTGCCTTCAATTCAAAACACAACAAACAGGTTTCTACTATTCTACAAAACAAAAATTAACTACCCTCGGTTAAAAAAAACAAAACCTTGGAAAAGAACCGCGACATATAGAAAAACCAAGAGGGAATTATTACACTACCTAAAAAAATATAATCTTTTTGTCTTTTCCTTTCGACTTTTAATCCTTCAAGAAACCCGTCGAATGATATCCATCGTCGGGAAAAATCAAAAATTTTAAAATTTTTATGGTTTTGTTTTTCTATCTCTACTACACAAACTAACAAAAGAAAACTAAAACTAATATACATACATACATACATACATACATACAACCAACATATACCCCACCCCACACATTAAGTTGCGGCATGTCCCCATGACACACAATTAAAAAGCATAAGGTAAAAACTTCCCTGAATCTCTAGTCGGGGTCTGAGTCGAAGTCGGGATCCATTCTTCGTGCCCGAACTAGTGCACACATCCATGCAGACAACTTCTTCTCAGCCATCTTGGGTTACACCCCACACTTATCTTTCTCACTCGCTGCAACCTTCTCTTTTGAACTCTTCACTTTCCACTCAACACTTGCAGTTGGCTTTTCCTTTTTCACCCCCATCTCTATATTTATCTCGAATGTTACAATCTTTTCACCCACTCTAAGCATGAGTTTTCTATCATGTATATTTAAAATTGCTCTACCCTTTGCTAAGAATGGTCTTCCTAAGATTAGGGGTATCTCCTTGTTCTCCTCCATCTTCACCACTATAAATTCTACTGGAAATACGAACTTATCTACCCGCACTAAGACATCTTCCTCTATACCCTCAGGTATTATAGTTTGTTTGGTCTGCCAGCTGCAAAGATATTAGTGCAGACCTTATCTCTCCAAGATCATTCTCCAGTTTCCTGTAAATAGATAATGGCATTAGATTAATTAAGGCACCAGAATCACATAAATATTTATCAAAGTTAAGGGTGCCTAAAGAGCAAGGTATAGTAAAACTCCCTGGATCTCCACACTTTTGTGGGAGTTTATTTTGCAAGATTGCACTGCAATGCTCTGTGAGCTTGACCATTGAGGAATCTTCTATCTTCCTCTTCTTCGTCGGGATCTCCTTCAAGAATTTGGCATAAGCTGGCAGTTGTGAGAGAACTTCAGTGAATGGCAGATTTACATTAACATGCCTCTGCATATCCAGGAATGTCTCAAATTGCTTGTCCAACTTTTCTCTATATAACCTTTGGGAAAAAGTAGAGCAGGCATGTGCTTGATCTCTTTATTAGATTCCTCTCTTCTTGAAGTTTCCTACTTCTTCTTTTTCTCTATTCCCTTCTTACCTTTCTTCTTCTTACCATCTTCAATTTTCAGCTCCTTCCCACTTTCTTTTTCAGGTATCACCTCTTTTTGGATTGGAATGGGATCTTTCAACACTTGCCTGCTTCTCAAATTCACATCATTTATCGTTTCCTTGGGATTATTTTCAATATCAGCTGGCAGAGTACCTGGGATTCTCTCAGATAATACAGTTGTAATTTGTCCCACTTGTCTCTCCAAGTTATGCAAACCTATCCCAAGTTCTTTGATAGCTGCGCCATGAGTATCTAATCTCTCATCAGTATTGATAATGATTGACTTCATTATATCTTCTAACTCAGACTGATTTGGCTGTTGAGATTGAAACTGCGGGCTCGGCTGATTCACAAAACCAGGAGCTCCTTGAAACTTGGAGTTATATTGTTGCCATGTATTTGTTGTACCCCCAGGTGAACTCCATGAAAAATCGAGGTACTTCTGGCCCATTACATTGAAGTTATAATTACCCACAATATTAACTTCCTCAGTTGAGGCTTGACACTCATGAGTAGGGTGTCCTCTTCTACATATGTCGCATGCTGCATGAGGCTTATTATGTATCGAAGCTAAGGCCAGCTTCCTTATTTCTTTTTCCATGGCATCAAGTTGTACCTGTACAGATGTGTTAGCATCAACCTAGTGAATAACAATTGATCTTCTTATTTCATCAATTTCATAGGGCCACTAACTTGCATCTTCAGACAACTCATCAAAATAGTGACTATCTCCTCTAGGGTCTTTTCATCAACGGGCCTCCAGCTGCGTTACTCAATGTTCTTCATGAGGTCAATGTCAATCCATCCCAAAAGTCATGTAGTTGCATCCAGAGTTCAATTCTGCTATGTTGACACTTTCGCACTATCTCCTTAAACCTCTCCCAAGCTTCAAACATCGTTTCAGTCTCATTCTGGTAGAAGTTATGGATTTCTCTTCTAAACTTGCCCGCTTTAGCTGAGGAGAAATATTTAGCAAGAAACTTTCTAGTCATCTCCTCCCATATTCTAATCGATCCCTGGGGAAAGCTTCGAATCCAGTGTTTTGCATCATCTTTAAGTGTAAAGGGGAATGCCCTTAGATAAACTGCATCTTGTGACACACCATTATATTGAAAGGTGTTAATTATCTCCTTGAAGTCCATCAAATGATTGTTTGGATCTTCATTCATCTTTCCTCTGAAGACACAGCTATTTTGGAGAGTTTGGAGCAACCCTTGCTTCAATTCAAAATTGTTGGATGCAACTGGAGGTGGTCTCACACTCGATAAGCCTTGGTTGTAGACCGGTCTAGCATAATCACCAAGTGGTCTCCCTTGGCCGTGAGCTATGTTTCCGAACTAGTTTGCACCCACGGGCTGATTCTGAACCGTTCTTCGAGCCCTCTCCTCCTCATAAGCAATTTGTGCATCTCTAAGTGCTGCTTCTTCAGCATCCCTTGCAGCTTTCTCTCTGAATTGGGCTGCCTCTCTCGCAGCCAATCAACATTATTATCATCTCCAACCATGTCTTACTTGGTTGAGGATTACCCAACCTTCTCTATTTTCTCGGCGAGATTTCTTTCCTTCCTCAATTGTCGCAGTTGTTTCTCGATTTCTGGTTCGTATGATAGCACTTCTTTTCCAGACGATTGAGTCATGCACCAATCTAACTTGTAGCCTGCGCACAATCAAAGAACACCAAACGTAAAAAAGTAAAAATAAAATAACAAGAAATATTCCTGAATTAGCACTGCAAACTATTTCAAACACTATTGATTTCCAATCCCCGGCAACAACGCCAAAATTTGATGAGCGCAAAACACACACAATAATATGCTCGCTAGTCGAATATAGTATAATATAAGATCGTATCCACAGGGATTGGAGTTAAACAGTATTATCGTAGTTTGTAGTTAGATTGCTAACCAAGATAATCAATAGTTTAGAATTATGTGATTAAAAATTAAAATTAACTAAGAATCTAAAGCTAATTGACGAATGACAATCGAAACAAAAGTAAGCAAAGAAGATATCAATGGGAGAAAATGGGGATTGATTGGATAGGTGCAAGATAAATATATGGGATTTAACTCTAGTTAATTCACTTCTAATGTTCAAGTGAGTCTCTCAAATTCACTCAATTATTAGTTCAAATGTTTAGTAGAAACTCCTCTCTCGATTAAGTTTCAACCTCTCTCGTTCGTATGGTAGCACTTCGTAGTGGATTGGTCTTTAGGAGAACCTCTCTCGATTATCCTCCTAACTAGGTTTAATCAACAATTCAACTACCCTCTTTTAATTACTAAGAAGAATTAATGAATTCAACCAACAAGATAATGTAAAGATATCACAAGTTATGCCTCTCTCGATTACATGAACATGTGAATATAGATGCAACTATATAAAACATCCAAAATGATTCAATACATAATCCACAAAGAAATATCAAAACACCATATCCATCAAACCCTAAAGGGAACTACTCCATGGATATGGAGTAATCCATCACAAGTTATACCTCTCTTGAGTGAGGATTGAATAATGAATTCCTTGTGCTTTTGCTTCTCCATCTCCTCCTTAGCCTCCTTCGATTTTAGATATGTCAAAAGTCCATAAAATAATATTTTTAGATGTATTTATACTAATTAGGGTCGGGCCCAGACAAAAATACCTTTTCCTGTGTGAACTAGGATAATAACTCTGTAAACATTGCACAGACGCGCCGCATGGGGTGAAGAGCCATGCTGGGCGGTTGTGGGAAACTTCAGAGAGCTTGTTCTGACAGGCTTTAGGAAAATTGGGCAACCGCGGCGCGCCACACGCCTCCCCACGCACCGCGGCTGTGGGACTTTCTCTGAGTACGGATGTTTCTTACTTTTTAGCTATCCCGACATGATTCTCGACCCCCAAACGCGATCCCGATTTATTCTTTTGGGCTTTTAATCAGACTTCAAAGCTCCAAATCACTCGAATTAATTCCATAACATCTACATAGCTCGGAATCATACCTACATAGCATAAAACACACAATAAGTGCAAAACACTAGCGATTAAAGCTCAAACACAATTAAAGTGCAGTAAATTAGATTGCAACAAGCGACTAAAATACGATATTATAGCCTACCGTCAACCCCGTTCGAGAATAAACGTGCAAGTTATGAACTTTAAGGAAGCTTTTCGATGAAAACAAACAATGCGAGAGAAATTCGTAAAGGGAGAACAATTATTCCGCGGCTAAATCAAGTAGCTCATCACATCTCTACAATAACGAGTCTATCACCCTATGCAAGTCTAGTCTCAAGTCGTAACGTGAAATAAAGAAATTTAAACGAGCAAAGATAACTCAAATAGTATAATCATAGCATGGCGTGAGCCTAAGTCTACCAGGACATAATCAGGAATTCTAGCATACGCACGGACACTCGTCACCTTGTACATGCGTAGCTCCCACAACATGTAGCACATAAGAATACAATACCTACGGGATAAGTTTCCCTCACAAAGTTAGACACGAGACTTACCTCGCTCCGGAATTCCATAACTGGCTCTAACACCACTCAAACATCTCAAACTGATACCCGTCTCTCCAAAAGTAGTCAAATAATGTGCAAACCAATCAAAATATACCCCAATACGTATAATTTAATAATTTATAATAATTCTCAACTTCGCTCAAAAGCCAACAAAGTCAACCCTCGAATTTCGAAAATTTTCGAAGATGAACCTTATCCATAATATTACGAACTCAAATATATAATTTATTCCTAATTTTATTTCCAAAATCGTGGTTAAAATTCAAAATTATCAATTCTAGGTTTTCTACCAATAAACATTTAGCTAATTACATATAAATCTTACATTTAGCTCACAACAAGTGAAAAATTACTTACATTGTGTTGCATGATGAAAACACCTCAAAATTGCCCAAGAACCGAGCAACAAAGGTCCCAAATGAAAATGACGAAATGATCAAGTTTGATCCCTTATGTTCTACCCAGTTTTTGCTTCTACGGATAAAATCTTCGCTTCTGCGACCACAAATGCGCATCTGCGAAGTCCACTGGTCACCAGTCCCATCGCACCTGCAGACTCCTTCCCGCTTTTTCGCAACCGCAGGTGCGAAGCCAAAGCCGCCTCTGTGCATCCATTTTCTGCTTCTGCGAAGCTTTCCCTAGCCAGCCTTCCTCGCTTCTGCGATGCGATCCTCGCTTATGCGACCCAGCTTCCGCAGAAGCGATCGCACCAGCAACCAGAAATATTCCAGCATTTTCCTTAGTCCAAAAATCGATCTGTTAACCATCTGCAATCCACCTGAGGCCCTCGGAACCTTAACCAAATATACCAACACGTCCCAAGTAGAACTTAGTCGAGGCATAAAATCACGCCAAATAACGTTGAAATTACGAATCGCGTCTCGAATCAACTTATAAATTTTCAAATTTTATATCTTGTGCCGAAACGTAGCAAATCAATCCGGAATGACTTCAAATGTTATGCACAAGTCACAAATCACTATACGAACCTATTCTAAGGCTCGGAACCTCAAACGGACATCGATAACATCAAAATCCACTTCAAACCAAACTTATGAAATTCTTAAATCTTAAAAATGCCAACGTTCTATAATAAGCACTAAAATACTTCTGGACCACCCGATACTCATCATGAAGATACGCTCAAGTTCAAAATTACCATACGAACCTATTGGGACCTTTAAATTCTGATTCCGAGGTCGTGTACTCAAAAGTCAAACCTTAGTAAATATTTTCAACTTAAAGCTTCTTAATTTAGAATCTTCCATCCAAATCAACCGCAAACTTCCCGAAATTCAATTCCGACCACACGTACAAGTCATAAAATCTGAAGTGAAGCTACTCAAGGCCTCAAACTATCGAACGATGCGCTAGAGCTCAAAACGACGGGTCAGATTGTTATATTGACATATTTAAATTAAGGTCATCAGATGAATCTGGCATGACATTATGTCATATGTCTGAAATTTGACTAATCTATTTACTGACGATATATAACTAGCACACAAAAATAAAGAACCTCGAATTGATTGATAACAAGATTAGTAATGGTATCTAGCTAAGTTCCAGACTGTATATGGGTAAAACCGAATTCGTGGGATGCCTCGGTTTCCGATGAACTGAACGGAGCAAGAAATGTAAAGTCAAGGGACCAAAATCGAGGCAAGAAGCCCCTTGGTCTGGGGTCCGGGCAGAACACCTGCCCTCGGAAGTATCGGAGCCATGATCCCTGGGTCCGGTTCGAACCCCAGAAGCCTCGGAGAGTATTACCAAACAATCGAGCACGACCAACAAAAGGCCATGATATTCGCGACCGGCCGGATATCACGGCGTTGATCTCGACACATATCGGCAGAGAATCGGTGATTAGTTAAATGAAAGATTTTTACCTTTTATGAAATTGTACTTAGGGTAAAACTCCCCTACTATATAAAGGGGGGTCTGATTATTCATTAAGGACATTGTAACACGTATATCAAGGCAATATACTCTTATTTTCTCTCTTATTCAAAGTTCTTATTCTTGTTCATGAGTGCTTCGTTATTGTGAGTCCGGGATCGAGGGCAAGCATCTCATTAAGGCTGGTATTGAATCCAGAATCACCTCCCTTATGGTTTGACAATCTATTACGTCCGTTATCTGTTTAATCTAACACAATTTATCGTTTGTGTTGAATTAATATACGTATCCTTAAAATCACTTACAAATTAACTGTTATCCGTTTTTTTAGGGTAAACAGTTTGGCGCCCACCGTGGCCTAAGGATAATAGTGGTAATTTGATACAAATTTCTATAACAAACTCTATTTTACACTTATTCTTTAAGCTTTTAATTTCAGGATAGATTAAAAATATCGAACTCCCAATCTACCTATTTAAAAGTAGATGCTGAGTCCAGCCACCATGCCATTCAATTTAGTCATGCAAGATAGATCATGATAAGAGCTTTTAGAAGAAGTAAGATGACGAAACAGTAATGCATGTCGCAAAAAAAAAAGTGCAAATTCTCTAGATATTTTGGAAATATAATATTTAATATATTCTATATCGGAACAAAAAGTGCAAACAAAATAATTAAATATTGGTCCACATATTTATTACATGAGAGGTAGCAGTCTATTAGTCTGTTTCATGAGGGTAACAGGCTAACATGGTTGACACAAAAGGGCAGCTCTACCTTATCTCCCATTTGGTGTTAAATGGGGTCTCTTCCAGCTATTTAATGAAATAGTTCAAGAGTTTTCTAACCTGGGAGCTATTTAGTTGTTAACATCTTTAGAAATGTCGTACATTTTTTTTACCCTTTAAAAATAGAATTTATATTGGATAAAATAATAATTTAATTATCTTTCTAATATGTAGGAATACTTATTTAATTATTTTTCTAATATGTAGGAATACTCATTTAATTTTTTTTCTAATATTTAGGACTAAAAAATCAACTAAATTTTATATATTACATTCTTCCTTATTTGGATGCGTAGAAAAAATTAATATTTAGAACTTCAAAAATATAAATATTTTTTTATATAAAATTTTACACTTAAATTATATATAAATGACAAGAAAAGAGAAGAATTAAAAATACTAACCAAATAAGACGTAACCACTTGGTAAACAAGAAAGAGGAGGTACGCGTTCTTGGAAGATGACGAAGTAACTTTTTTTATATTTTGATTTAGGTGAAACTCTTTTATATACTAAAATACTCTAAAATATACAAAACTATTTTTCACTCATTTGATTTTCTTACAATTTGTCAAAAGAAATTTTATTCGATAAAATATAATTATAATCGACTATTTAAAATTTTGTATGAGCTAATATTAAGAATTTAACTCAATAAAATATAATTTATATATTTTATTGCTGAAAATAAATAATGAAATATTTGGAATACCTAATTAGCAAAACTATTTAATTTTATTATTTTTTAAATTCATCATACAAGTAAAACTATCTTCAGGTTGACAAAAATCTTAGCTTAAATAGATATATTTCTATAAAAAAGACAACCGATGATGAAAGAAATTAAAAAATAAAGTCGAATCAATTATAATATAGTATTAAAAATTAACTTGGTTAAAATTCAAAATAGAAGACATAAGAATGAAATAATAAGTATTCAACATAAGTTGACATTTATTATTATTTTTATTTTTCATCTATTTCAATAAATGACCTTCTATAGTTTTTTGTATATGTAATAAATTATTGGTTGTAAAATACACATTGAGTATTAGTCAGTTTTAGACCTTACATTGTTACTTAATTATTTATTTTTTTCCTAGAAACTATATGTCCTAGCCGTTCATTCCAATAGCTCTAAAAGAAAGATACAATTTTTTAAATTAGTGTTAATTTGATGACTGTTTGAAGAATTATAATAAAAATATATAATGATTTCGATCATGTTAGATTTAATATTATGTCACAAAAATGACTACAATTTTTGGAAGCTTACCCCAAAGGATATACCCTTCAAATTAATATAAAATATATGTAATCAAATATTTTACGTGTGAACCAGTTCCTTCTAAAAACTACATGAAGACCCTCTTTATTCCAAATCTCTAAAAATATATAATTATTTTTATTGATGGCCTTTTGAAGAATAATAATAAAAATATATATTAAACATCAGAATTTAATAACCAAAAAACCGATATATCAATCATTTTAGATTCAATATCATGTTACAGGAATTACTACAATTTTCGTAAGATTTATCCAAAGATATGCCCTTCAAACTAAGAAGAGATACGTCTTCTCCAATCGAAGTGTGTATCGATCATTTTACCTATTAAAAATAAATTTTAGAATTATTATAAAGTTAATTATTTTCAAATATAACGACAAATGGTGTTAATCAATATTATTATTCTTTAAATACTAATTCCACTTGAATAATGATATATCGAAACTAAATATACTCTTTCAAATATAATTCTGAGTCATTCTCCGATGTATTTTACTAGCTTACATTAGTATTCTTTTTGAATGTCATTTCTCATTTTCAAGGCACTTTGATTTTGTGTTCATCTGAAATTCATGAATTATTAGTTGCTTGCTATATGTGTAAAGTTCTATCCACTATTTATGTTTTCAATGACTATGTGTACCACTGAAACTGAAAAGGAAGCATGCTAACTTTATTTATTGATGATTGAGAATTTCTATGAAACGTTTTTTTCTTAATTGAGTTAGTTATATGTACAATGTCAATATAATAGACTATTGTCAGGAATAAAACGATCCGACTGGTTGTTTTGAGATATAGCGCGTCGTCCGATGGTTTAAGATCTTGAGTAGCTTCACTTCAGGTATTATGACTTGTACGCGCGGTCGGAATTAATTTCGGGAAGTTCGGAGTTGATTTGAAAAGAAAATTCAAATTTCGAAACTTTTAAGTTGGAAGAATTCAGTAAGCTTTGACTTTTGAGTAAACAAACTCGGAATCGCGATTTGAAGGTTCCAATAGGTTCGTATGATGATATCAGACTTGGACGTATGTTCGGGTTAAGTATCGGGTGGCCCGGGAGCATTTCAGCTCTTATTATGGAAAGTTAACATTTTGAAAGTTTAAGAATTTCCTTAAGTTTGATTTGAAGTGGACTTTGGTGTTATCGATATCCGTTTGAGGTTCCGAGCCTTGAAATAGGTTTGTATCGTGATTTGTGAATTGTACGCAAAGTTTGGCGACATTTCGAAATACTTTGGTATGGTTCGGACACGTTCGTCGAAGTTTGAAAGTTTGAAAGTTTAAAGAAGGATTTGGATCATCGATTCGTAGTTTCGATATTGTTTGGCGTGATTTGGGGCCTCGACTAAGTCCGTGTCATGTTTTAAGATGTATTGGTATGTTTAAACGAGGGCCCCGGGTGCGGATCAGATCGTAAACGGATCGAGTTTGGGCTTGGAGGAACTGCTGAAGCTTAAGGCTTCTGATGCGATCGCACCTGCGAGGTTATGGCCGCAGGTGCGAGACCGTAGAAGCGGCCCAGGGGTCACAGAAGCGGTAAGGAGTGAGGCTGGATGGATTCACAAGTGCGTGGAAATTACCGTACCTGCGGGCTCGCAGATACAGGTGGGAAAGCGCAGAAGCGGTAGAGGTCTGGTGATGGATGATCGCAGGTGTGGGTGTTGCAGCGCACCTGCGGAGCCGCAAGAGCAGTCATGGGTGCGCAGGTGCAGAGTGGTGCTCGAACCGGGGAGTCCGCAGATGAAAAAGATTTTCTCAGAAGAGGATGCGCACCTGCGGTTGGATGGCCGCAGAAGCGAAAAACCTTGGCACCTTGGGAGAAGCCGCATCTCGAGAAAGCATCTGCAGACATGCAAGGATTTTCGTAGGTGCGGAAAGTCGGCTGGGTAGATTGTTTCAAAATTGAGATTTTGCTCATTTCTCTCTTGGTTTGGGCGATTTTTGAAGAGCTTCAAGGGGAGATTTTCATCATCTATAGCAAGGTAAATTATTTTCGCCTATTGTAAGTTAAATACATGGATTCTATAAGGATTTAAACATGGAAATTAGTAAAAATTGTGGGATTTTGGTAGAAAAACTAAAAAATAGATAATTATGGAATTTGACCATGAAATTGGACATGAAAATTGGAATAAATTATATATTTGAGCTCGTTGTGTTATGGGTAAAGTTTATCTTCGAATATTTTTGGAATCCGGGCACATGGGCCAGAGGGTGGATTTTATTAACTTTTCGAGCGAAGTTGGAAATTGTTATGAATTGATTTATTATGAGTATTGTTTATTGGTTTGCACATTGTTTGACTAGTTTTAGAGACGAAAATCGGTTTGAGGTGTTTGAGTGGCGTTGGAGCCGGTTATGGAACTTCGGAGCGAGGTAAGTCTCCTATCTAACTCTGTGAGGGGGAAAATACCCCTAAGCTGATGTATTTTATATGTGCTACTTGTTGCGGGGGCTATGTCCGGGTAGACTTAGGTTCCCCCCCATGCTATTAGTATATTATTTGAGTTGTCATTTGCCTATTAAATTCCTGTATTTTATGTTACAACTTGATACTAGACTTTCGTAGAGTGATAGATTTGATATTGTAGAGATTCGATGAGCTTCATGATTAGCTGCAAAATAATTGTACTCTCCTTACGAATTTCTCCCGCGTTGTGCGTTTTCATCGAAAAGCTTCCTTAAAGTTCATAACTCGCACGTTTATTTGTAAATGGGGTCAAGGATCCGTTAAAGCTTCTTATTGTAATGGGATTGGGCCGTTTGCCTCGGCAGTATAATAGATACATCTATGGTTCGTGTCGTTCGACCCTCGGCAGTGCACATATTATGATGGGATCGGGTCGTTCGCCTCAGCAGGATTATGTATCAACTTTCATGGGAGCGGGTCATTCGCCTCAGCAATGTAATAGATGTATCTATGGTTCGTGTCGTTCGACCCTCGGTAGTGCACATATTATGATGGGATCGAGTCATACGCCTCGACATTTATATAAAATACTCTTTAAAATTTCATAACCGGCTCCCAAGCCTTTCAAACAACTCAACCGATGTCCAACGCTCCAAAACTAGTCAATAAATGTGCAAATCCATAAATATATACTTTAATACTTATTATAATCCTATTTACAATAATTTCCAACTCCGTTCGAAAAGTCGATAAAATCACCCTCTGGCCCATATGCCTGGATTCCGAAATTTTTTGAAGATAAACATTACCCATGGCATCACGAATTCAAATAATTTACTCTCAATTCTATGCCCAAATTCGTAGTCAAAATAAAAAAATATAAATTTTTAGTTTTTGTTTTCAAATCCCAAATTTCTATAAATTTTCATGCCTAAATCCATGTATAAACCTTGTATGTAACTCACAACTAGTAGAAATCACTTACCTCATGCTTGATGATAAAATCCCCTCTTGAAAAGCTCCAAAAATCGCCCAAGCCGGGGGAAAAATGGGTGAAATGAACCCAAACTCCGCTTTAAAAATATTCGACCCAACCCAAGTCCGCCCTTCTTTGCGTTCGCGGCAAGACCATCGCAAACTCGAAGGCCAGAATGCACTGCCTCCAATCTACTCATCGCATTCGCGTCACCTTGGCCGCGTTCGCGAAGGCCAAATTGCTCCAGGCCCCCGCTCCCTCTCTCTTCTTCGCGTTCGCGTAGCCTTGGCCGCGTTCGCGAAGGCCTTCCCAGCTACCACCTCGCGTTCGCATCCACTCCCTCGCATTTGCGAAGGCCAAATCCCAGTAGCCTCAAAGTTCCTCTTCGCGAACGCGGGACTCCTTTCGCGTTCGCGAAGAAGGAAACTAGATACCAGCAACATTAGTTCCAAAACAGCTCAAATTGATCTGAACCCAACTCGCAACACACCCGAGTTTCCCGGGACCCCGTCCAATCATACCAACCAGTACCATATCATAACACGGACCTGCTCGAGGCCTCAAATCACATCAAACATCACCAAAATCATGAATCGCACCCCAATTCAAGCTTAATGAACTTTAGAACTTCAAACTTCTACATTCGATATCGAAATCTATCAAATCACGTCTGATTGACCTCAAATTTTGCATACAATTCGCATTTAACATTACGGGCCTACTCCAACTTCTGGAATCAGAATCCGACCCCGATATCAAAAGGTCCACTCCCGGTCAAACTTCTTAAAAACCTTTAAATTTCTAATTTTTGCCAAATGACCTACGGACCTCCAAATCCACATCCGGACGCTCTTCCAATAGAAGAATCAGCTTACGGAGCTATTCCCAGACTCGGAATCCCAAACAGACATCGATAACATCGAAATGCACTTCAACCCAAATTTATGAAATTCTTCCAAAAAGTGTCATCTTTCTACAATAGGCGTCGAAACGCTCCTGATTCATTCAAAACCTGATTTGAACATACGCCCAAGTCCAAAATCATCATACGAACCCGTTGGAACCTTCAAATCTCTATTCCAAGGTTGTTTACTCAAACATCACACCTTAGTCAATTCCTCCAACTTAAAGCTTCTGAAATTAGAATTTTCTTTCCAAATTAACTCTGAACTTTCCCGAAATTCAATTCCGGCCTCATGTACAAGTCATAATACCTTAAGTGAAGCTTCTCATGGCCTCAAACTGTTGAACGATGTGCTAGAGCTCAAAATGATCGGTCGGGTCGTTACACCGTGTGCCTTGAAGAAGTTTGGAGCGGTTTGGGAATCATGGTGGAAAAATGACTAGATCTACGGATTTTAATTGGGATGGTGGCTACTGTACTGAGGAACATTGAATATGGCATAAAGTAGTTTGCTTGAAATGAAGAGAGGTGTGAAAACTTGATTATCTTTGGGATGCAACATGAATTCGAGTTTGGAATGTATTGTCGGACTTTCAGTTGATGTCAATGGGGAATGAACGGACTTGTATAGCTGGTGGAGAAGCACGGGTTCAGGAGGGTTTATTGATTTCGTGGTAGTTGTATCCAGTGCAGCATCGTTGGGAGATGTCGGTATGGAATTCCACAGGTGGGCTATCTCCTGTGGACAGGTCAGCGGTTGTGTGATTTTGATGAAGTTTCTATGGAGAGTTCTACTTACTACAAAGTGGAAGGTCGAGTATATGATTATGGATGATAATTCGGAATGTTCATACAAAATGTAATAAGAAACTACAAGAAATTTGGTAGGTTGACGATGCGAGATAATGGTAATTGAGAAGAAGAAATCTTTGTGGGTTCTAGGTTTATATAATTGTAGCTTAAATCTAAGTGGGGGAGCCCTATCATCTATGATTGGATCACGTGGTTGTCTGCTGGTGTGGTTTCTGATTATCGGTGCATTGGTGGGTTATTACGACTAAGAAAATTAAAAAAAACATTAGGGGTAATTCGGGAAAAGAACTTGATGGATGTGTGCTATGTTTGGCCTTATTGATTCATGTTTAGGTTTTTCGGAAGACTCAGGATTTATGCTTCTTTTGGATGTATGTACAAGGAAAGGAATTCAGTCGGTTGCTTCGTTCAGAAGGTGTTCATGTGCTAGCAGAGCGTTGGAGTTTTGTTATTTGGGACCATGTCAGAGTGGGTGACTCTCAACAACGGTTCTAGTGGGTTCAAGAATTAAAGTGTAGTGCCTAAGGATTTCGGGTCCGTCGTGTGGCTAAGTACTGAGTTTTTGCTGTGGACTACGGACGAGACTTGGAATATTCTATGTTATCATCGGGTATGCGATGCAGTATTGGAGGAAAGGAAGAAATAGCTTCGGATTCGCGGAAGGTCTTGCATAATAGGTGTACTAGTTGGAGATGTTATTGTGCTCATAAGGAGAGTATGAGATGGTTCATGAGTGTTGAGACGATATGGTCTCGTGATGCGGGTCACTCGGGATGAGTACGGATTTGGTTTGTTACGTTTTTTAATGGAGCTATTATTATTTCTAAGGCAAGTCGAGAGTAAATTGGAAGAAGTTGGGTCGGTTAGTAATGGTTGAATCAGCACGATTGTGGTAATGATCAGTTCCTTTTGCGTGTGAAGTTATACATATGGATTGTGGTTGTACGTTCGGACTTGACAGCCACCATAACTTGATTGATTTTGGAGGTATTTGATTCAAATGGCCTTGTTGTGTAAATGGATTCCGGGAGAGTCCTGACGGTTTAGACCATGACTTGAGGTTTGTATTTTTTGCGGTTTGGGAATTCGGTTGTGTGTTGCAATGGTCCTTCCATAGTAAGTTAAGTGAAAGGAATCTAACCAATGAAGTGTTTATTCTACAGTAGTTCAGGGGTTATGATGAATTCTTGCACTCTCGTGTAGCGGCATGATAAGGCAGTGAGTGGCATGGGAATTTGAAGTTAAGGATCAAGGTTGCGGTTAGGTGTTGACAAGAATGTCGTGAGCTCGGATGAGTAGGAAGGAGTTCAGATGTTCAGAGTAAGCTGGCATTTTCTTTAGTATCACATGAGAACGATGTCTTGTGTAAGAGGCTTTGTGCATTGATTTGCGAACTATTGATTAGCTTTATAGAATTATTACGGTTGGTGGTGTGGAGGTGCAGACTTTGCTACCAGGTGCGAAAGGTTGTGGGAGCGTATCCCACAGGAACATTGTACAAGTGTGACATATTAGTCACTTGATTGTTAAATATTTAAACCAAGCATGGAGATTATGGTACTATCGTTAATGTGAGAGTTTTTGCCTGGAAGGCGATCTATTCATTTGGTTGTGAATTGTGGGAGTTGTTCCGGGTTGAGACGGCTTGATTATTTGCACATGTGTTGAGGTCCCGTGTAGCTTATGGTGTTATATGAGCAGGATGGCTCTCGAGATGTAGGTCATTTATCGCACCTTAATTGTGCTTAGGGTTTGTGTATCCGTCACCCCAGGATTGTATTTTTGCACCTGGCGTGCTTGTGGACGATATTCGGTATTTCTTAGGTATAAGCATTATGGCTTGATGGGTATCTCCTTATTTATTATTATGTGTGGATCGGGTGGCACGCCACCACGGGTACGTTACGCAGCAATGGTACCATGTTTGGATCGGGTTGCACGCCGATACGGTATCATATGTTGATCGGTTTGCACGACGCAATAGTGAGATGATGAGTATGGTTCCCTATATCTATTCTTGTGTATTTTGTTTCCCATTCTCTAATAAGGGTTCATAGCGTCTGTTCGACCATCTTATTGGTTACGCGGGTTGGAAAGTTCCTTTCGAAAGTTCATTTTTCCTTATGTATCGCGTTCGCGTTTATAGCTTGCTGGCGCATTGTTGGCGTCATATGAGATTCTTGGCAGTATATGAGATGGCTTATTGCCTGAGTAGTTTGTACTGGGTGAGACGAGGTTATTTAACCTAGGATCAGTGCGATCGGAGTTATGTAGGGTATATTAAAGAGCAAATACCGTTATTCAGTTTAGAATGAGGTAATAGTCCTTGTCAGGAGGAGAGACTCCATGACTTGTTGATTCGGCAGGTGGTTATTAGTTTCTACACATCTCTTCCATCGTGGCAGTATTTCGAGAATTGGAACTAGACTTATATGCGTCATGAGGTGTATTACGGGCAACAGATTCGTAAATTTCCAGCTATTGTAGTCATAGGATGTTATTATAGGCAACCGACTTATGTGGTGCATGGTGTGACTTCAGCATATATGCATGATTATGTTTTGGTATAGTTTGTAGTGATTGATACAGTGTTCGTATGTTAGAATCGGGTCTTGTAGAGAAATTTGGAGGTTGGAATTTGGTTCTAAGGCTTATTGGCAAAAAAGAAAGGGGGAATATCTTCAGTCTGGCTCGAGCTAATGTGCTCAACTGGATTGTGGTGGCACGGGTAGGTACACAAGGTGTTGAACAATGATTTTGGACAACTCCAGAGCAGTCTTTAGCACGTTCGAGGATGAACGTATGTTTAAGTGGGAGAGAATGTAATGACTCGACCGGTCATTTTTATCTCTAGTGCGTTGTCCGGTGGTTTTAGGCCTTGAGTAGCTTCACTTCAGGTATTATGACTTGCATGCACGGTCGGAATTGAATTTCGGGAAGTTCATAATTGATTTGGAAAGAAAATTCTAATTTCGGAAGCTTTAAGTTGGAAGAATTGAGTAAGGTTTGACTTTTGAGTAAATGACCACGAAATTGTGATTTGAAGGTTCCAATAGGTTCGTATGATGATTTCGTACTTGGGCATATGTTCGGGTTAAGTATCGGGTGGCCCGGGTGCATTTCGGCGCTTATTATGGAAAGTTAATATATTTAAAGTTTAAGAATTTCCTTAAGTTTGATTTGAAGTGGACTTTGGTGTTATCGATATCCGTTTGAGGTTCCGAGCCTTGGAATAGGTTCGTATCATGATTTGTGACTTGTACGCAAAGTTTGGCGCTATCCCAGAATGTTTTGGTATGGTTCGGACGCATTCGTCGAATTTTGAAAGTTTAAAAGTTTAAAGAAAGATCTGGATCGTCGATTCGTAGTTTCGATATTATTTGGCATGATTTGTGGCCTCGACTAAGTTCGTGTCGTATTTTGGGATGTGCTGGTATGTTTGGACGGGGAGCCCGGGTGCGGATCAGATCGCAAATGGATCAAATTTGGGCTTTTTAAGAACTGCTAAAGCTTAAGGCTTCTAGTCCAATCGCACCTGCGAGGTTATGGCCGCAGGTGCGAGATCGCAGAAGTGGCCCAGGGGTCGCAGAAGCAGTGGGGAGTGAGGCTGGATGGATTCGTAGGTTCGAGGAATTTACCGCACCTGCGGGCGGAGAAGCACAGAAGCGGAAGAGGTCTGGGGAAGGATGATCGCATGTGCGGGTGTTGTAGCTCACTTGCGGAGCCGCATGAGCGGTCGTGGGTGCGGAGTGGTGCTCGATCCGGGGAGTACTCATATGCAGAGGATTTCCGTATAAGCGGATGTGCATCTGCGGTTGGATGGCCGCAGAAGCGGAAAGAGATGGCACCTTGGGGGAAGCTGCATTTGCGATGAAGCATCCGCATAAGCGGAGCCCAGACGTGCAAGGAGTTCTGCAGGTGTGGAAAGTCGACTAGGCAGATTGTTTAAAAATTGGAGTTTTGCTCATTTCACTCATTTCTCTCTTGGTTTGGGCAATTTTTGGAGAGTTTCAAGGGGAGATTTTAATCATCTATGTCAAGATAAATTATTCTTGCCTATTGTAAGTTAACTACATGGAGTTATAAGGATTTAAACATGAAAATTAGTAAACATTGTGGAATTTTGGTTGAAAACCTAGAATTTGGTAATTTTGGAATTTGACCACGAAATTGGACATGAAAATTAGAATAAATTATATATTTGAGTTCGTGGTGTTATGGATAAAGTTTATCTTCAAAACTTTTTGGAATCCGGGCACGTGGGCCTGAAGGTGGATTTTATTGACTTTTCGAGCAAGATTGGGAATTGTTATGAATTGATTTATTATGAGTATTAGAGTACATTTTTATTGGTTCTCACATTGTTTGACTACTTTTGGAGAGACGGGAATCGGTTTGAGGTGTTTGAGTGGCATTGGAGCTGATTATGGAATTTCGAAGCGAGGTAAGTCTCATGTCTAACTCTATGAGGGGGTAGCTACCCCTAAGGTGATGCATTTGATATGTGCTACTTGTTGCGGGAGCTACGTATGCACGAGGTGACGAGAGTTCGTACATAGCTAGATTCATGTTATGTTCGGGTAGACTTAGGTTCCCCCATGCTATAACTATACTATCTAAGTTGTCCCTTGCATATTAAATTCCTTTATTTTACGTTATAACTTGATACTAGAATTTTATAGAGTGATAGACATGCTACTGTAGAGATTCGATGGGCTTCATGATTAGCTGCGGAATAATTGTATTCTCCATATGAATTTCTCCTGTTTTGTGCGTTTTCATCGAAAAGCTTCCTTAAAGTTCATAACTCGCATGTTTATTCGTGAATGGGGTCAAGGACCTGTTAATGCTTCTTATTCTAATGGGATCGGATCATTTGCCTTGGCAGTATAATAGATACATCTATGGTTCGTGTCGTTCGACCCTCGGCAGTGCGCATATTATGATGGGATCGGGTCGTTTGCCTCGGCAGGATTATGTATCACACTCCCATGAGAGAGGGTCATTCGCCTTATCAATGTAATAGATCTATGGTTCGTGTCGTTTGACCCTCGGCAGTGCACATATTATGAAGGGATCGGGTCGTACGCCTTGGCATTTCTATAAAATACTCTTATGAAATCGTGCGTAATATTTGATAAATAGCCAGTGTATCTGTGAGTTTTCTTGATTTGAACTGTGATGACCCATCTGGTGAGGTCCATTATATATATGCTCCGATTGAGGAGGTAACTGCTTTGTAAGAGCTTGAGTTTACCGTTCAGAGGAGGATTGTACCTCGTATTTGTATTTGTTCATACCGTTTATCTGATCTGCCCTATATTTATTTATTTCTTATTGTACCTGTCTTATTAGACCACTAGTATGTGTCGATGTCGACCCCTCGTCACTACTTCTCTAGGGTTATGCTAGAATCTTACTGGGTACACGTTGATTTACGTACTCATGCTACACTTGCTGCATTTATTGTGTAGGTATATATATATATATATATATATTTCTGGTGGTCCTCTCGGCGTAGAGGCGCGGCATTTGCGGGGACTTTACGGTGAACTGTATTCCATATTACGATCCGCAGTATACAGAGTCTCCATCAGAGTTATTTATATTCTCCTATCTAACTTGTATTCCAGACATATATTGTATTTTTTATATTTTCTAGTTAATGCTCATGCATTCGTGACACTGGATTTTGGGGGGTTTTACTGGTTGTTTGTAGTTCATGTAAATATTATCATTTTACATTGTAAATTCTATTTTATGCTATTTAAGTAATAAAAATTACGATTTCAAAGTAACAAAATGAGTAAACTAGTTGATCAACCACCGGTGGCTTGCCTAACGGCGATGTTAGGCGCCATCATGACCTTTAGTAGATTTTGGAACGTGACACTTATAATTTTATTTCATAACTCAAACACTCATTGAGATAGGATACACGCGCGATGCGCATACCCTGAACGATTTTTTTATTATATTGAACGTAAAATTATTATTGGATAAAAATTATAATTACAATTAAATATTTAAAACTTGGGATGAGCAATTATAAAGATTTGAATCAACAACAAAAAAATCTCTTTAACGTTAAGAACAATCCTAATTAACCAAATATGTCTTTGATTTAACTAATTTGCGAAAAGTCCAAGTCATTCTTTTCGAAATTTAAAATAAAATAGATTATAATATAGTAGTAAGAGTCAAACTGTTAAAAATACAAACGTTAAAAACAATAAGAATGAAACATTAGAAGATAAAACATATTCTAAGTTAGTTGCCATTAATTAATTTTCTTTCTGGTATTAGTTCAAGTAAACGACAATTCCCTATACTTTTCTCTATACAAAGTTACTTATTTTAAAATATTAACTTAGTGTAGACATTTTTAAAATTTAGCATTTGATAACTTGAGTTACATGTTCTTCATATACACATATTTTACTGATTAATGCTAACCGCACGTGCAACGCACGTACACTAAAGCTAGTAATTCAAATAAAGCGTTAGTCCAATTTGCAATTTGCAATCTCTTATTTGTGACGTTGTTGTTTTTGTTTATTTTTAACTTGGGGAGGCTTATAATCATATGTGTAGGTATTGAAAATTTGTCAAATTAGTGCATAAAAAAATGAAATCTTTCCTTCTATAACAAATTATTACACCTTATTTATTATAAACCAAAATAATTTTTAAAATATTATTATTTATAGCTACATTTTCTATTTTATAGCAAAATAAGTATTTATTCATACCTACCATTAAGGCATGAAATACGTCTATTATGTTTTTTCTCTCTCTTTCTTTTCGCTCTCCGAACAGATCTGGGTGGATGGGTTTAGGGAGGAAGAATGATTGGGATTGAAAGGGAGAAAAGCGAGAAGGAGTTGTGTGTAGAGAGAGGGAAGAGAAGGTGGAGAGTGAAGCAGATGATGTTGCCATTGTCTCTTGTTTTGTGTCAATGGCAAAGTACAGTGGAAGAAATGAAATATTCTTAGAGGAATTTTTAAAAACCACTATTGTTTAGGCGAACAGATCTGGCCATGGCTACGCCGGAGAACATTTGAGGGCCGGATTTTTATTCGTCTCCACTTTTAGGTTTTTATACAGTATTTTGCTTGGCCGGAAAACGTCATCTCCGATGAATTTTCTTCTCTTCTTTGTTATTTAATCACATACAATGATACAAATACATTATATTATGTACAAATACACTCAAATATATTATATTTTTGAATAAATATATTATTTTTTGCATATATTTATGTATTCCAAAGGTCTGTATTTATTTTAATACAGCTAAATATCATTGTGTTTTGTGATTTTTTGTTATTTGAATACAGTCGAATTGAATACGGTGAATTGGATACAATGTACAATAGTGAATAATGAATATTTGGGAATTGAATACAATATATACAGTCCAACTGAATAAAATCACTGTATTTATAAATACAGCCGCGCGAATACGTGGAATACAGCATAGTAGCAGCGAAAATTATGTAGAATTAATTTTGTTGAGTTAAATTAGGAGTGATACACGCTAATTGATCATCTTTTAGTTATTAAATAGCTAGATTCCCTTATTTGTTAGGCGAATTCCACTACTATATTCATGCATATAGTAGCGCGAATATAACGAATACAATCGCACAACTGGACTCCCTATATTTTAGGCGAATTCCGCTACTGTATTCATGAATATAGTAGCACGAATACGGTGAATACAGTCGCGTAACAACTAAATAGTAGCTATAGGAAGTTAATAACGACTAAACAATAGTGGTTTCTGAAAAATCCTCTAAAATAATTTGGACTAGGGCCTCTACAAGATAAGCCCATTAGGGTTACTTGGTAGCTACTCTACCCAAACCCTAATTCATGCCTATAAATAAGGCTACATATATCCTTCAAAAACCATCTCAGCAATTCCATGAACTCTCAAAATATTCATAAAGAGATCAAATATGTGATCTCCGAAATTCTATAAAACTCTTGGAATATTCATTAAGAGATCATAGACATATCAAATATGACTTGCTCAATGTTCTAATAACATTCAAGATCCAAATGGAATATTGCTATATGTTTATTGATCATCAAATACATCAAGAAGATGCATATCATCATACGTTCGAGAAATACGCCGCTAAGGCCCTCGAATTGCGGATAACAAAACGGAAGGAAGAACCAAGGGACAAACAGAGTTGTAACCCGCAATGTTTATCAATAAAATTATTTTTTCTTTATAGTTGTTTGTGATTGCAGTTTTATTTTTCTGCAAAAGTTTATTGCAAACAATATATTTGTGAAAGAATTTGAATATTCAATTCAAAAACATAAGACGACAGTTGGAGTAACTCAGGATCATTTAGANTCAAATACATCAAGAAGATGCATATCATCATACGTTCGAGAAATACGCCGCTAAGGCCCTCGAATTGCGGATAACAAAACGGAAGGAAGAACCAAGGGACAAACAGAGTTGTAACCCGCAATGTTTATCAATAAAATTATTTTTTCTTTATAGTTGTTTGTGATTGCAGTTTTATTTTTCTGCAAAAGTTTATTGCAAACAATATATTTGTGAAAGAATTTGAATATTCAATTCAAAAACATAAGACGACAGTTTGAGTAACTCAGGATCATTTAGAGTGCAACTCACTATACACCGGTGAGGTACAAGTGCAGCATTCTCTATAAATTTTCTAATGCTGGGAAGAGGTTGGGAACCTATTTGTGAACTTTTTTGGTTATTATTTATGAAATGTGTATAGGTAATTTGATTTTTTCAGGCGATAATATTGTTCGATACTGTAGTTAAAGAGGGTCATCTTTTTTTAATAGTAATGGTGTCTGAATTAATTTGTACATATCTTTTTACTCACTTTATTAACCACTAAGCTAAGTTACACCCTTAAATGCATAAAAAATGTTAGATTTTATTAACATGGTACAACATGGGATTTGAATCCTCGAGGTTATGTTTTCATTTATATGACCTCTTGTAAATCCTAGCTCATCCTCGCTTAAGTCTTTTATTTCTTTCAACATGCAAAAAAAGTTATAGGGTTAAATTTGTGTATGTTACCGATCACACCAAAATGACGAGCACATGAAATAATATACAACGGTCAAAATTTCACTGTATATACAAGGTCAAAAAAAATCTTGATTATATATAGTAGGTGTTGAACTTCCTTAGTCAAACTTCTGGCTCTACCACTTCATCAAAAGAATTTCTGCAAAACTGTTTTAGTTCAAATTATACGGGGGACAATGTCAAGACCCAAATCCTGTCGTGATGGCGCCTATTGATGATACTAGGCAAGCCGTCATTTCGAAAATACTTCCAATATTTAACAGAAAAGTAAATCAAGACATTTAAAATAGGCAAAGTTTTCATAAACAGGGGGTAAAACCCAAAACACAAGTGCGAAAATAGCTCCCAATATTGGGGTGTCACTAATCCATGAGTCGCTATACATAGTCAGTCTAGAAATGAAACGACTGTAATAGTTTGGATCTAGATACAACGAAATAAAGGATAAGGAAGGAGAAACAAGGACTGTGAACGCCAGGCAGCCACCTCGATAACTCCAACGGTCAGCTACGCGAAATATCAACACTCTCCATGTCAAAAAACTCCTGGATTTGTACACGAAGTGCAGGGTGTAGCGTGAGTATAACCAACTTAGTAAGTAAAAATAATAAATAAGGAAATGAAAGATAGTGGCGAGCTACACAGTTATTATTCATTTTCAGTAGTCTCAACAAGAAAAGTAGACACGCTTTCAAATCCAGCAAATTAAGTCAAATCAGTTTATTCGTGCCAAATTCAAGTAAAGACCAGATAAAACTATCCTTCAGAAGTTTTTCAAAATCAGTGATATATGGCAACTATGTGCAATAACAATGAAATCATATACAGCCTCTCAGGGCAACAATCACTCAGTCCTCTCATTCATTCCAACCTCACAACCACTCATTCCTTACAGTGTAATGACCCGGCCAGTCATTTTGACAGTAATAGCCCTGAACCCCTATTTACTGCTTCTCCCATATCTATTTCTTCTATTGTGACTTGCCGGGAGGTTTCGTTTTGATATTTGGAGTGTTTTGGGACACTTAGTCCCTAAACGGAAAGCTTAAGTTTTAAGATTCGGACCGTAGTCGGAACTGTGTGAAGACGATTCTAGAATGGAGTTCTGTCAATTGTGTTAGCTCTGTTGGGTGATTTTGGCTTAGGATCGTATCCGGATTGTATTTTGGAGGTCTGTAGCTCATTTAGGCTTGAAATGGCGAAAGTCAAATTTTTAGAGTTTTGGACCGGTAGTGAAATTTTTGATATCGGGGTCGGATTCTAATTCCGGAAGTTGGAGTAGGTCCGTAGTATTGATTATGACTTGTGTACAAAATTTAAGTCAATCGGACGTGGTTTGATAGGTTACGGCATCGGTTGTAGAATTTTGAAGTTTCAAGTTCTCTAAGTTTGAATTGGAGGGTGATTCATGATTTTAGCGTTGTTTGATGTGGTTTGAGGGCTTGACTAAGTTCGTATGGTATTTTAGGATTGGTTGGTATGTTTGGTTGAGGTCCTGAGGGTCTCAGGGTAAGTTTCGGGTGCTTAACGGACAAGTGTTTAGACTTGAAAGATAGCAGATTTCTGGTGTTTTTGTTGCACACAATCCTTCATCGTGTTCGCGAGAGAGGTCTCATGATCACGTAGAGCATCTAGGAAAGGCAGCTGAGGTTGTTCTTCAAGTTCGTGATGTCGTTCCCACATTCTCTAAGGTATGGAACACTAAGGCTACGCGTTTGCGATAAGGACCTCGCGTTCGCGTAGAGTCAACGGTCAGATGGGTTCCAGGCATGGTAGCCTACGCGTTCGCAATGAGTGTCCCACGTTCGCGTAAGGTCAGGCTAGTTGAGCTTCGCGTTCGCGACTAGTTTATCGCATTCGCGATAAGTATATTTTAGGTCTAAAGCAGCTTGTGCTTTGCAAACGCGAGGCTTTGACCACGTTCGCAAAGAAGGGCATACCTAGGCAGAATTTAAAGTTCAAAAACGAGGGTTTTGAGTTCATATCACAAAATTGAATTGGGAGCTCTGTAGAAGACGAAATTTTGAGAGATTTTCAGAGGGAGTCATTGGGTAATGATTCTTAACTCTTTTATGGTTATAACCCACTAATCTATCATTTAATTTATCATTTAATTTTGAATTGGGGGTGAAAATTGGGAAAGATTGAGAAAAGTTCTTAGACCAAATTTTGGGGTTTTGATCGAGATTTTGGTAACGGATTTGAGTGAATTTGGTATAGTTAGACTCGTGAGTGAATGGGTGTTCAAATTTTGTGACTTTTACCCAATTCCGAGACGTTGGCCCGGGAGGCCTTTTGGGCATTTTTCTAATTTCTTGCCGTAGGTTTGATTTAGTTAGATAGATTAGTTTCTTGTAGCTATATTTATGTTATGTAATTGATTTTGGCTAGATTTGAGTCATTCGGAGTCGGATATTCATGGAAAGAGCATTGTGACGGATTGATTTGAGCTTGGTTCGAGGTAAGTGGCTTGCCTAACTTTGTGTGGGGGAACTCCCCTTAAGATTTGGTAATGTTTGATATGTGAGCGCCGGGTACATGAGGTGACGAGTACGTACACTTGCTATTTGTTAGAAAATTCCATTTTTCACTAAGCCATAACTTGTTTTCTCCTTAATTGAAACACACTAGCATATGTAAATATCTTGTTTAGGCTAGAATAGCATGCCTACTCGTTTAACTGCCTATTTGAACTCTGTGTAGTATGTTTAGTGAAATTTTCTACTTTCATTGACTTGAACTTAGTCTAAACTGTAGGATTTCTTATTGTAACTGTTATTTCGGTGGGTTGTGCTGCATATTTATTTTGGGACTATGGAACGGTATTCCGGGAGATCCCCATGTACTGCCTATTTACTTTGGACTATGGAACGGTATTCCAGGAGATCCCTCTGTTTTTCATATTTACTTTGGGACTACGGAACAGTATTCCGGGAGATCCCCTTGTTCTGCATATTTATTTTGGGACTACGGAACGGTATTCCGGGAGATCCCCCCTGCACATTTACGTTTGGGACTACGAGATGGTATCTCGGGAGATCCCCTGTTGTTATCACTGTGTTCTGAGCTATTGTCTTTCATTGATTCTATTCCTATTAGATTTTCATATTTATTTTACTGCGATATTTCATTCTCTCTTATTTTTTTATATTTATACCAGTAGGGCCCTAACCTGATCTCGTCACTACTCGACCAAGGTTCAGCTTGGCACTTACTAGGTACTGTTGTGGTGTACTCACGCCCTTTCCTGCACATATTTTTTGTGTGCAGATCCAGGTTCATCTTACCATCCTCATCACTAGTTGAAGTCGCTGATGCTTATTGGAGACTTCAAGGTACATCTACTCGCGCCCGCAGATCCTCGGAGTCCCCATCTATCCCCCTATGTTCATTTTTCCTTCTTTCTGTAGAAATGATGTATAGAACGGTTAAGACTTCTTAGTAGGTTGTGACTTACGGTATTCCGGGTTTTAGGAATTGTTTTGTACATTTTCATAGGTGATAATTGTATATGTCGAGTGGCATTCAGTT